>JAQIWG010002361.1:0-20634 GCA_034695025.1 Chamaedrilus cognettii | reverse complement strand
TGGTGACTCCGTGTACCCACCACAGTTTTAATCGATTCAAAACGTGGCTCTAAAGTCTTGCAGCATTCTTGAACTTCTGAAGCTGATATCAGCTTCTGATGTCAGCTACTGCAGCAGGCATACATACTAGTCGAACTATGCAGGCCTATAATGTCAGGCGTACGACCAAGGGTACCTGAATGAGGTCCCCGATGGCGCCTTTCGGCGCCGAAACGGACTATAAGCCCAGTGATTTGATTCGAATCGATTCTAGGCCTATTCATAAAATATGAGATTTCTCTGAATTTCAAAAATTACTTTCTACACCACCATCAGTGCTATCGATCTGGTTTAAAGTGTTCTAAGTAGATATGAAAATTATCTACTTAATCCTCGATCTGGTTTAAAGTGTTCTAAGTAGATATGAAAATTATCTACTTAATACTAAAAACCACTTCGAGATAGCTCAATTACTTCCCAAGTTATGTATCAGCAACGTTTCTAAATATTAAAGAAATGTCGCGAATCGCGACTAACCATGTTTCACAAAATAATTCATAACTCTGGAACCAGAGTAGACACCAAAAATAAATTTGTACTGAGTGTTGCTCTTATACATATTTGCACATGGTGCAAATTTTTTTTAAATGGCTATAGTAGCACATGATCAACAAATGACCTGGATGGGGATGAAAATTCTCACTCGAATTTCAAAATCTTGACTTTGAGACTTAGCTGGTGACAGTTGGACATGCCTAGACTGGATCCAATTAGATATTGTGATTCACTACAAGATGTAGAATGGTGGCACAAAAAGTTGAATCTCTCCGTCATTCCAAAATACCCCAAAAAATTCTCCAAAATCGCTTCCGCATTCGTATAAACGACATGGAAAGCCATTTTCAAACTTTTTTGCTGGCAAATGTATTGACTGTGCACCACTTATAACTACATATTCTCAAAATATGCATCGGGTATCTTACCTGTAAAAAAATCAAGAGTCTCTGACAATATTTGACCGAGATATTAACATCCAAAGTTTCAACAAATTGCTTGTGGTGATCGCGACCACGCCTTTTTCGCCGACCCCCACTCCATAAAATTATTTTTATCTCGAAAACTATAAGAGATTACTATCTAACATTTTGCAGGTAACCTACAGACATATTTTTCCATAACTGGTATTTTTTTCTTAATTTTCTGAGATGGTGTGGTTTCAATTTTTCTGTAAATTGGTTGAATTGATACGGAATACCCAGGCGCTTGTTTGGCTGCAGACACATGGTGAAGCGTCACAAGGACCGCCATCGCTGCGACGTTTGTGGGCGCGGCTTTCACAAGCGCTTCATCATGAACGTCCACATGTACAACCAGCACAAGATCTCTGATCCCATGCTCAAGGTACGCTGCCTTTGTCTTCATTGGTGTTGTGCCGCGCACCGAATCTCTGGCATCCAACGATCCGCACCAACATAGCCACTGGTTTACATAATTACTTATATACATACATGCATACAGCTGCTTGATCAATCGTGGACTCAATAGTGCGCTACCGTTCTTAGAACCAATCTCCGTTTTGTTTTCAGAGCTGTGAACGTGTTCATTGGATGAGAACAAGAATTAATGCCTGTACACGCGAGAACTAGACATTTCAATTTAGAAATTTGTAAATGGTTCCAATTCGCACCTCATTCTAGAGAGACGGTTTTTGTTATTTTGAGGTAGATGTGTAGTTTCCATTCAAATCCAGCTGACAAGAAACATCTTAGACTGAGAACCCATTGCGAGCGCTTTCTCTGTTTGCTGCGCGTAGCTGCACCACTGCACGCACGAGGGCTGCACGTACGCGTGTCCCACCAAGAACGCGCTGCGCTGCCACACGCTCAAGCACAACGTCACCAAGCCGTACACTTGCCACATCTGCGGCAAGAACTTCAAGCGACCCGAGTGCGTGGCATTCCTGCCATGAAGAATTATTGGGGCCAGTTGCCCAAGAATTCTGCGTGGGGCACCACCTGCAGGCTGGGGAACAAAGAATTGGCTTGCAACCCAGAGCTCCCCGGACGAGTCGTAAAAGGCGACTAATGAAGGGGGAGCGGTTCTGTGCAGGCTCCATTGCACAGAACCGGACTGTACATAGTCTTTTGTCCTAGACACTAAACTACAAATAAATAAATGAATAAATCTGCATGGGGCTTGATCTGCCAGTCATCGAAAACGCCATAAAAGATTTTTTCAGCAGTTGCCAATTTTTTTTCCCCGTTTGGCAAAAGTCTTCGGCTAACTTTTTATTCATCTTTTGCACTTAGAAGTTCAATTACAGTGTGGTGATGAACTGGGCAATGCACTAATATATTCTAATGCACCAGTTGCTGACAGCTGACATAATTTTAACAGTAGACTCTCATGACGTTAGAAATATTGAACTACTAGGATGTCATATAGATTACGCCTACAGGGACGCTTAGTCCCTTCTTTGACGTTCTGTGTCATTTCGCAATTTGTTTGTCGTTGGACATGTCCTGCTATTACATAGAAGTTGTTGTTGTTGTTATAGCCTCTTGTGGGAAAGCCCCTTGCGGGGAAAAGGTGATGCCCCATTACACCAGCCGATGGTCGCTGGTGGTGGTTCCACCTTAGACTGGTGGGAAACGTAGTAGCACGTGTGGCTGACGAATTTAAACCACCCTTGCGAAAGGGTGCACGAAGTGACTCTAGATCTTTGCTGCTGATGGGATTAGAATGGACAATTGCCGCACTGATAATTCACGACCAGCGACTTGGACCACTCGGCCACAACGCTTTGTCCTGCCCAATGGTGGCAGCAGGGGCAGGACTGCCGGGCACAGTTTAATGTCATGTTTGGGACGTTGAAGTGATACAAATAAAGGAAAAAAAATAAAGACCCGGCAGAAAAGAAATATTTTGAGCGATTTTTTGTTGGTATCCAGAACAGGCACTGACATTTATGCATATCAGATTTGCCATGTCTTAGAATGAGTATAGACGCTTTTGCCAGGAATTTTTTACATGCTCTTCCTGACGCCAAACAGTTTATTAAGTTATCTGATTTGGTGGTTATCAGCTAGGTACATTTGTGCGTTGACAGCTAATACCAAACACTGACACTTAACACACCAACTGCGAGCTGGGAATAAAGAATAGACTTGCAGCCCAGAGCTACCCGAGCGAGTCGCGAAGTGTGTGTGCAGTGGTGTGCGGTGTGTGTGCGTGGGGTGTGTATGTGTAGTGGTGTGTGTGTGGTGTGTGTGTGCAGTGGTGTGCAATGTGTGTGTGTGCAGTGGGCTCGAGTCACACATAGGCAAGATCCACCTGGGCATCAGGCCGTGGATCTGCGACAAGTGCGGCGTGTCATACAGCTTGGAGGCGGAGCTCAAGCGGCATGTTGCGCGACACAACAAGAACAAACCCTTCGCCTGCGAACTCTGCACATTCTCCACCTACGACAAGGCTAACCTCCAGTGTGAGTCTTTGTCAGTGTGCCTGTCTGTCAGTCTGCCTGTCTGTCAGTCTGTCTCTATGTGTAGTCGCGTCCTTCTCCACCTACTTTTATTGTTAGAAACTGATTAAGTGAATGAAGTATAAGTTTGATCGAAACACAACAGTCGATGTCTCTTCCACAGTTTCTGGAGATACGGAATTCCATTGTTTATTATAGTTCCATTTATAAATATGAATTCCATATCATTTGTTGCGTGCCGCAGCACACCTGTTCTGCAAGCACAAGGTGCTCCTCAATGACAAGACCCCGGTGATGAGCTGTCACCTCTGCACGTTCAGCACGGACAAGAAGTGTCGCTTCAGCGACCACATGCGCATGCACGACAATACACGCGACATACCCTGTCCCGAGTGCGGCAAGCTCTTCTGCACCAAGAAAACCATGCGCCAGCACATTGGCAAGGTGCGGCGCGTGCGATTTTTTGTCACAGATTGACCGGCATCGTCAAAATTTATCATCATCATTTTCGTTTTACGTCCACTTTTTTCGTGCTAGCACAGGTTGGACGTTTCCCACGACGAGACTCCTCGCAACTCCCGATTCTTTGCCGTCTCTTAAACAGTGCGTTGATTGTGCGTGTGTATCACACTGTAGGTACAGTACCCACAACTGTGGGTGATTGCCTTTCATGCTGTGAGTGATTGTGTGTCATGCTGTGAGTGATTGTGTGTCACGCTGTGAGTGACTGGGTGCCATGCTGTGAGTGATTGTGTGTCACGCTCTAGGTACACAAACATGCGACGCACCGCTGTGAGTATTGCACCTTCGTCTCCCTCCTTCCCGCGCGACTCTCCGAACACATCCGCATCGTTCACGGACTCAACCCCCCCGAGCAGGCTGCTGCTGCTGCTGCGGTTGGCTCAGCTGCTGCGCCGTTGGCGCCTGCTTCTCGACACGAGTCGAAGGGCATTGTCATGGTAACGTCGCCGGATCAGCAGCAGCCGTTGTTTATCGCGCAGCAGCAGTTGCAGCAGCGCGGCGGGGGTTCAGCAGGCCTGCAGCAACTGGAGCAGCATCGCGCTTCTGTCGGATCACAGCAGCAGCAACAGAGGGTTGGTTCCGTTGGTTTGCAGCAGCAGCATCAGCAGCAGCAGCAGCAGGGCTTGCCCGAATCGTTTGAGGCCCATCAGATGCTGCTGGAATCGCTGCAGCACCGGCAGGCGCTCGCAGCGGCCGCTGCTGCGGCGGCGTCAGCCCAGCAGCAGCAGCAGCATCAGCACCAGACGACGCTGACCCTGCACCCCATGTATCAGTCGCTGATGCCTCAGCTCGGCAGCGGGGCCGGCGGCGCGACGGTGATAGACGCTAATGGGGAGTACCACTACACACCGTTTGAACGCCGACTGCACATACTGTAGAATGCGCCTCGGTGCCGCACATCCTATATAGGCTGTAGCAGGATTGAGTTTAGGTCGGATAAAATGTTGTCGTGTTACACCTGCTTCTTCAAATCATTCATAGTGCAACTGCTTGATCTTTGAAATCGGCATAGGCCTACGCTATCGTGGTCGATTATCAGGCATAATGCAACGTCTGCCCTTTAAATTAGGCATGGAATTTGCATCTAGCCATCATTTTTGGCGTACTATGCTTGCTGAACTACCTGGGCTGTAGCGTACAACGGTATGTCTAAGCGAATTGGGCAACTGTTGTTTTTAACCAACAATCTGTTTGACGCTTTCCTTTTGACTTCAGGTCTCATCCCTTTATTTTGCTTTCTCATGGCCTTAGAGACTCGGCTACTGCATCCCTATTCATTTCCTCACTCAAACGACGTGTTTAGGTAACTTGTCCCCACAATTTTCTAAATCCTTTAAACGCCACTCATTTGGGCGCTGTAGTCCTGTAGGCTGTGTCTTAGAGAGGTGAATGGTGTACGTTTATGTCTCTGATGACACCATTAGGCGCAAAAACTGACTTTAAACCCATTATTATTATTATTATATTGTACATGAACTATTTTGTGTTTTCTGTCGGCTGGTCACTAACTGCTGTCAAGAACTGTCGTTCATTTTGTGAGTAACGATGTTTCAGACAGTGACACTGAGCGGACCGTCTAAACGCACTGCGGTATTGTACCGAAGAAGGTATTGTTTAGCAGAGTTTTCTTGAGCCCTTACAAAATAGGAGTAACGTTACTCCTGCTGTTTATAAAATAGCAGTAGTGCACTCCTATGCCTTTCAAATAATGAGTAGGCCTAGAGTAGGCCTACTCCACCATCGTCCATTTTTACGAGAAATGCTACTGCTACCCATTTCTAAATTCGAGTAGAGTTTAAAAAAAACTTTGTTTTTGGAGTACTACTCCTACTAAAGTTGTCCCTGTTTAGTATCTGGTCGGCGTCCAGTTCTTTTGGTCGCTGGGTCATTTAGTAGTTAGCTGCATTGAGACCATTCAGCTATTGATTGGCAGTTTGGAGTCGTGTCATGGCAATCTGAGGCTGCTGTGAACATTGAAAATAGCGATGTTTCTGTATTGATAGGGCAACAGATTAATTTATTTATGCGTTCTGATGAAAAGAAGGTTTAATAAGTAGTTAGAGCCTTTAGCTTTTAATAGTTGTGCGGTTGTTCACTGTAGATTCTCAATGCAAAGAGATTTAGATGTGTGTTTGTGGAAGTTTAGATATAATGGACATTGGGGGTGCCATGTTCTATAGCATTTGAACTTACTGGTGTGACACTTGTGTGTGCTATTGCTTCCACCTCAAATCTTCGAACCGGGAAACCGCGAATTTGTTTGTAGCACAGAGCTCCTCGGGCGAGCCATAAGAGATGACTATAGACGAAGGAGCGGTTCTTTGTTCAGCGCCGGGGCGCTGAACCAGGCTGTAATACTCTTTGTTAATACAATATAAATTAATATAAATTAATATTAATTAATTAATTATAATTAATTATTATTTATTTATATTAATTAATTAATATAAATTAATTTTTTTTTTTGTGTAATACTCTTTGTTTCATTGATGTCCCAAATGACGTCATCTGACACCAAAACGCGGTATGATCCTCATTATTATTATTATGAGTATTATTATACATTCGATCCTTGGACTCCTAAAACAAAGCGTATAGTTTGGCTAGCAGCTAATAAGTGGCCTCAGAATGTTTGAACATTGGCGCTTCTTATTTATGAATACGATTTGTATCCGTACAACGTATTTAGGATACTGAGTGAGTTCATTGACAATACAAATCTGTTTTGTTGACAATACAATATCTGTTTAATTGTTGTGTATTTGATTTAAAACGACAGTTTAAACTGCTGAATTTTGGCTGTGGTTGTTTATTGGAGGACAGTTGGCCACTGCTCGTCACGCACGAGGCTTTACGCTTGGTACAGCATACACGAGTGTAATAAAACATGACTTCACATTTTTGCGTACGCGTCTTAAGAAATGTCAAAATGTATGAAGAGAGCACTTTGAGCACATGCTATGACCAGGATCATACTTAGTAGACGAAGTACAGGGTGCAGCAGCCAAATGTATCTAATTTCCAAAATTAAAAACTTTTTCATTTTTCAACGGATTCAAATAATTTTAATTCTATTTGGCAGAGGAAAAACGAGAGTTTTTTCCACATATCCAATAGAAAAAGAAACGCCAGTATCCATAACACATTTTCCATGTTTGCGCTGCAGCATTTCTGACCGTCTCTGACGCGCGGTCGAATTGTTTTTTGCTTTGGATTGTCCGGTTCTCCGATGAAACACATTTTCATTAGAATGGAGTAATTAGTTGACAACACCTATGGTAATTGTTATGCCTAGAACCCTGAAGAAGGCGATAAACATTCACTTCTTTCACCCAAGAGTACGATCCAGCGCCAATATGCATAGGCCCACACACTATTCTCGGTCCGTTTCAGTTTGAGAGGGAGGCATCACAATGACTGTGAATGCTGAACGTTTTCGTCAATTTTATATAAATTCTTAAGAGTATTTTCATCCAGGTCCAGGTTTTGTTCAAGAAGGTGAATGGTTCAGCAGGATGGTTGTACGCCACACCAGAAAATTAATGCTGGATTGACTTCAACAACAATTCGGTGAGAGTCTCGCAGCACAGAGCGCTTTCTCTGGAGGCACTGATCTGACTCTCCGGACTTCTTCCTTGGAAATGCGTCACAGATAGTGTAATCAATGTTAATGAACAAAGAACCATCGATAAAGTGAACAGCGCCTTTAAAAATGGCATCTATGCGACATATCAGGAGAAGTTAGCACGAAGGTAATAAACAATTCGACCGCGCGCGTCATAGAACGACAGAAACGCTGCGGCGCGTACGTGGAAAATGTGTTGTGGACACGGTGCGTTTTTCTTTTTCTATTGAAAATGTAAAAAAACTCCCATCTTTCCCCTGCCAAATAGCATTCAAATTATTTGAATCCGTTGAAAAATGAAAAGTTTTGATTTTTTAAATTAGATACATTTGGCTGCCGCACCCTGTACTCCAAAAATATGGTTTATTGGCAACTTGTACGCCTAATTTGAAATGGACTTTACCCTTAAACTTTAAAATCAACTTCCATAGCATAGACCTGCTCAATTTTTGAAATCGTGGGCGTAGTTTATGCTTGTTAACAAGAAGCAGGCGTAACACTACTCGTAATTTATCAGGGCTAAACTGAACTCTGGCGATGGCATTGTTGGTAATACTTGAAACATGGGCCTACTGTTCAAATATTTTGTAAATTTGATGATAAAGTTTGTAAGAACCATTATGGTACAGTGTGCAAGTAGGAGGTTACGCTTGTTTTTGGATGACCATGTTAGTGCAGACAGGCGTTGTATGTCTGTATATCAATCATCAGAATTTAAATGTGTACTATTCCAATTGGTTACTAAATTAGTTATGATACATTAATTTGGGATTTAATAATAACTGACTGGAATAATAATTTCAAAAAATGAGACAATGAAGACTTTAAGTAATGGATAAAGATAAAAATATGTTAGAATGAATAAGATTTTGATTTTTGTGTAATAGTGGTTAGTGGTTTGATCATTGAATTTAATTGCTTGAAAATGAGCTCCAATTGTTTCATTTGAATTACTGAAGCAAAATCATGCTAAATGATAAATAGGTCTCATCATTGGACTATGCATCAAATTTGTATTTACATTGTTAATCAGGCATATTGACGAAATATTTTTAAACCGAGTGTATTAAAATTAAATGTGATCAACTGCAAGATATTCTTGTAAGTTAATCTTGGCTGTGTGGCAGGACTCTTTCTTAAATTAATTTGCACGTAAAAGTTTGCTTGTATCATTGTTCATAAACAGAGTGCTGTTAATATGTGCACAAATTGGATATTTGCATATACGCATTCGCACCTCAATTTGATTACATGTGCATATTTAACGCTTGTCAATGTCTATCCTTGCCTGTGTGTCTAGATAATGTTTCTATATGTTTGTTGTTATTAGATAGTCAGTCGAAGTGTAATATTTTAAAATCTGGAGTCTCGTATTATGAATACGTTACTGCTGTATCTAGGATATCTGAGTTGCTGTAGATATTCAGAGAGGCTAGCATCGTTTTACTGTTTGTATGATCTGATCGGAGCATAGTGCAAAGTTTGACATGCGCAAAATTGCCCAGGTAGTTGGGGTCATCTTGACACAGTGTGTATCTTACATAGTACCCCCTGCGGGCCGGGGAACAAGAATTGGCTTGCAGCCTAGATCTCCTCGTGCGAGTCGTAAAAGGCAGTCGTAAAAAGGGGGAGTGGTTCTGTGCAGGCTCTCTTGCGTAGAACCGGATTGTATTTAGTCTTTGTGCTAAACTACTGAAAGAAACATCATCAGTAGTTGAAGTCCAACTTTTTTTTACAGTCACTCATCCCAACTTGCCCTAACACTCCAAAGGTTTGTTATGCAAGTGAGAATGCAACAACATCAAAAGGGATCATTTTTGATTTTCCTATGTCACTAGACCGAGAGACGCATTAAAAACTTAAATTGAACTCATCGTCTCTAGCAATAGCATGCGAAATGCATCAACTAAATCTGCATCGGGTCAAGTCATATAGGATAATCTTAAGACTGGTTTTTCCAACACGGATTTAATGGTGGTTCAGGATTTAATTCGCCTTTTTGCATAGGCCAAATCCTGAACCACCATTAAATCCGTATCGGAGAAATCAGCCCTTAATGTCCCAGTGAAATTAATTTGTGAGAAAAGAATAAGCATAATATCAGTGGACTGCACTGTAGGCTATAGTATGCAATCTATAGATAGGTTGTACTATGCTCTGTTGCTGGATTTGGAGGTTTAGCTATGCAATATCTGAGAGTGACAGTTGTACAAGATGGCGTAACGCACAGTCATTTATCATGCACCGGTAATTGTTTACTTTTCAAGACTCATCTGGATTCAGATATTGATTTCTGCTGATCTAGCGGTATGATTTCCACGATATCCTACTTACTGGTTTAGTGGCGTCTAAAAGCTCAAACAAATTGGTCGTTGCACGCGATAGTTAATCATCTAAAGGCCTTCTGCAGTGGAATTCTATTTATAGATGCTTATTTTAGTTTAGGATTAGTTAGCTCAGGGATGGCTTAGGGATAGTTTAGGGTTAGTTTTTATTGTTAGTTTACGGTTAGGTCAGGGTTAAGGCAGGGTTAGGGCAGAGTTATTTCATGTTTTAGTTCGTGCAACGACCAATTTATTTGCACTAATAAGCGCGAGTCTGGTTTTTGGGGGCAATTGACTGTTGCCAGAAATTGACTTCTGTAAAATCTAAATAAGATTTGCGTAGAATATTCTATTTATAGACGTGCTCTGCGTTTTATTTTTAAAGAACTTATCGGGTAGGCCTACCTACGTGTGCAAAATGCAGGTTATGTTTGTCGCTATCCGACTGTATAAAGGATTCCCATTTTCATATTTAAAAATTAACGCGATCATTATTATCTGTAGACAACGGTGGGCTACTAGTGATATGGTAGGCCTACCGTGGCATGCTTTGTGGTACATGAGTAACATGACTGGAGCTACAAGTTTTTTTAAGTCCTGTAATTAGAATCTGCCAATGTCATAACGAGCTTTTTGTGGTCTATGTCGAATTAATTTCAAACGTATAATCTCTGCTGTATATGTACCTATTATTTATTTTCCTTGCGTGCAAAATATGTCCCGTATTTCGGATTTAGTAGTAATGAAAAATTACGTAGTATCGTTACCATGATACTATATCTTGAGTTGTTTACTTTAAGATATAAGATTTTCATAAGCGTGCGACAATTAGGCAGTATCGGCATTGCATTTAAGTTATTTAACATTTTTACGTGGCAATAAAGAAAATTTATGAACGCGCTGTTGATAAATTAAGTATGAAGAAGTCTTGGTTCTGATTAAGACGCTTGGATTCATTGTTTTCCGATTAACATTGGAAACAATGTGACTTAAGCATATTGCAATGCCAAGCTGGTCATATGTAATCCGAAATGGAGTCAAATGTATTTCGTTTCTTCTGCTGGTTGGAGTAACGCTTGATAACTTGCCGTGGTACACCAATGATCAGTGTTTCCGCGGAACATCGATTGAGAAAGCGTGGCTATTTGATAATAAGAATTCGTGCATGGAACCCAGCTGGCGCGCGTTGAACCTTGTTGTAAGCTTGCTTACATTTCCTCGATTGAATATAGTATTTATAATTCTCATCGAGGAATCAGTGATATACATAATTGCATCCTCTGTCACCTTTTACATGACTTTTATTATAATGATTTTTATCATTGCGCTCAACACAGTGCTTAAATTAACAACACATAAATATGAAACATAAGCACTCAGATTATTGAAATGACGTCGCTTGTCTTATATTCTGTATTATACAGATCCAGGCATCCATCAAACTTGTTTTCAAATTTTCATGAATGTTTGATTCACATTTTCCATACAGCTTCTTAGTCATTACAAACGAAGCACGATCACATTGTGCTCAACGTTAATATCATAGTCACATATTCAGACGATATTCTTTAAAATACACGTAGACACACAGAAGTATAATCTATGTATACGCGGTAGAAAAAAACATTACCTTTCCCACTTTGCCTTTTCTTGCGCTTTCTTACTTCACACTGTCATAAGATTCCTGTTGTAGTAGATAACCTATATGACCTATATGACCTATATCTACACATGCACGCCTGTGGTTCTATGTAACTCTGTGACCAACTAGCATCCATAATTTATATACAGTCTATAGCAGGGCACATATTAATGAAACTTTACAACTGCACAATTCTGTACTCTTTACCTGCTCCCTCTCCCCCGCACCCCCGCACCCCCCCCCCCCTGCTCATGAGTTTGTTTCAAGAGGGAAAATTCAGACTATTTGAAGTCTGTGCGGAAAAAATCTCTAATGTATAACGCTTGCCCCTCTCATTTTTCCTTTGACCCCTCTTTGCCCCCCCCAAAAAAATCCTGGCGCCGCTCCCGCTTTGTCCAAGTTCTTTCATGTTTAGACTATAGCCTGTGAGGTAACGTTTTTCTGCATCGTCGTGCATGTACAATTGTACATGTACAATTTGTACATGTATCAGTGATGTCTGTGTTGGTTATTTATCCCTAGATTTGAGGATATTTAGGTGCTTTATGGATCTAATTTTTAAAGAAATACCGAGACATCTGGGCATTTCTTAAGTTACATGACGCATTTTATAATGGGAGCTGGGTACTTTTTTGTCTAAAAATGCAATCTGGGTATATTTTTGGCCGGGGCATCCAGAATCTAAGGATATTCCATTTTGGTCCAATGGTATCACTGACACATGCATAACCAGCAGTTATTATTTAATCCACTGAAACAGCTCGTCTCGCCGCTTCTGGTCGAACAGTTCCGGGAAGGGCATGGCGTGCGTGTGCGCGAGGTCGTTGAGCAGCGGCCCGTCCACGCTGCGCGTGGCCCGCCGCAGCTTCCCCTCCACGGAGTTGTCGACCGTGACGATCTTGCGCGTGCCGAGGGGTTGGACCGGGCGCACGTTGCGCTGGATCTGACCGCCGAACTCGTCGTCGGGCCGAGGCTCGTTGTCGCAGTGCGTGCGCAGCTGACGAAACTTGTCCAGCTGACAACGTAAAGGCCGAGACCAACTAACCCAACATTGCATGAACATGTGATTTCATGCGTGCGTGAAAAATTACAAGCAGCAAGCTACAGGCGCCTTCACATTTCATCTTAATAGAAGATCGTACCTGAAGGTCGTCCCACAATCTGCTCGCAAGATGGTTTTCCCGTCGTGTTCAGCGACGCCGTCTTGCCGCAAGACGCACGTTCCCGCAAGCGATGGTTATAACTTATCGTGATTATGTGCCATATACATGTACACGGTGATTAATGGGAAGACGTCGGGAAGATGTGATGTGAAAGCACGCATGTTCCGGAATGCGTCACCTTCCCACAAGACGCGTGTTCATGGCGGAAATGCGGAAGATGCGTGTGGAAATGCGGAAATGCGTGTTCACAGCGGAAACAGTCACTGCACTGTGACGTTAGCTCACTGCTTGTATTTTGATTACAAACTTTTTTACATGCATGCACAACAATCACATTTTGATGCAGCGCTGGTTTAGACCCTTAGCCATTAGGCATAAGTGACAAGACTTAGATCGAGTTATTTCGATCAAATCAGATCTGGCTTACATTGTAGTGTATTTGTATATTTTTCGTCTTTAAAATTCAGACGCCGAAACGGACTCAAAGCCCATTATTATTATGTTATTAATAGATGAACTCATTACAATTTGGCTGGTGGTGGAAATGGGCTGAGCGAACAGAATCCATCGTACGGTCTCGTAGCAAGGGGGCGTCGTGAACGATCCGCGGTATGACCAGTAGTCAGTCGTGTCCTCTGCACACACGCACTTGCAGGAGTTAACAGTTTCAAATTAGCAGG
Source organism: Chamaedrilus cognettii (assembly GCA_034695025.1). Taxonomy (NCBI): domain Eukaryota; kingdom Metazoa; phylum Annelida; class Clitellata; order Enchytraeida; family Enchytraeidae; genus Chamaedrilus; species Chamaedrilus cognettii. The sequence goes on along the minus strand of JAQIWG010002361.1, from coordinate 7,218 downwards.
GGACCTAGAACAAAAGGGCATGTCAATGAACAATGCCATAAGGGTGACGTCCGACAGAGATGCTTGAAGAGAGCTCGTAATCATTCGGCCCCATCGTCACTCAAAGAGCTCACGGACGGAGTTAAGAAGCAAGACTATTTACTTTTGCCTTTCTTCACGACTAGATTCCAATATAATTCAATTCAATATGATAAGTTACAACAACAACAACAACAACTGCATTTTAAAGCTCTGCACGTAGGCCTATTTACATATGGCCTACATGTAAGACATTCATTATGTCTTTCTTTCTTAGCAGCCAAGCCTTCAGGCCATAGAGCGCCACACACTAAACAACCGTCGTCAAAATCTGTTTTCTCTATCTCGATCATTTCTTTACTACCTACTTCGCAATAGGTTTTATCCATCCGCCTCTAATGAATGTCCTTGTTAATCCAGAGACGAGCAATATAAATATAAAGATCGTGAATACACTTGCTTCGCCATGAAGTAATGAGACCAATTCCGACCTCATTAGAGCACGTGGTGTTGTGCTGACGCGTCGGACTGAGATCATGCAGGGAGGGCTAACCATTCTTCAATGGGCACTTACAAGCTTTCATCATAGGCCTATTGAATAGATACAAGCTCTCCACATAAGAAGGGTACTACAATGAGAAGTTACATTTGCAGAACCATTGTCCCCCTTGTCTTCCCTGTCAAAAAACAGGCGAAACAATTATTCCCCATGCCTCCTCTCTTCCGGCGCCCTGGTTTTGTGAGTGAAGTTAAAGAGTCCGCACATCTCTCGTTCAGACTATCGGTCTTTCATTCCGTGGCTTTCGTGTCACCGGACACAGGACCGCTAGGTGTGCGCGCGCATTCGGTCAAACGACCGTATGTGACCACATTTGATCACATGTGAGTCACATGTGAAAATCATGTGGTTCCACAATGTCATGTGACCATACGTGGATTTGGAACACCCACATGAAACCACTTGTGAGTCACATGTGAGTCACATGTGGGTCACATGTGAGTCACACGTGGGTCACATGTGGGTCACATGTGGGTCACATGTGAGTCACATGTGAGTACATGTGAGTCACATTTGGGTCACATTTAGGTTTTCCTTAGGGGATAAGCCGCTGTCACGGTGTCCTTTCGACGCTCCGTCGTTGAGGTCGTTTGTGCGTAAGGAAAAGAATGCTGCATGCAGCATTCGCCATACACTAAGCGGTCCTTAAGGACTTTTGTCGATACCGTTAAAATCTCTTCGTTCGTTTGTCTGCTGCATGTAGCCTAGTTGTGCTAACGAACAGTGCGAACGAACTTACAGATTTGATCGCGAACGACTAAATTTGTTCCTTCGTTGGTCTGCTGGGTGTGCAGTGTACTGCGCACTCGCTGTTATCTGCCCCTCTTTCGTTTGTCTCCTCTTTCGTTTGTCTCCTCTTTCGTTTGTCTGTCGGGTGTGCTGGTCATTTCGGGCATTCGTTGGCAAGGTGGTCTAAATTCGTCCGTCACGTCCCCGATGACAACTTCGGGCACCGAAACGGATATAAACTCGATATTATTATTATCATCATTATTATTATCATCATTATTATTATCATCATTATTATTATCATCATTATTATTATCATCATTATTATCATTACTATCATCATTATTATTATCATCATTATTATCATTACTATCATCATTATTATTATCATCATTACCGGGAAGGAGCAGTTTGACGTCGAAGTGTTCTGTCAGCCGGACCTGCTGGTCGCGGTAGAGGACGTCCTCGATGAGCTTCGACAGCTGAGTAAGGCCCTCGTTAGCGGCAGTGTCCGCTATCTGTCGCAGGGAGCGCAACGCATAAGCGTCATCGCTATCTGAACCCGCGTGTGCGGCTGGTTTGAGATAAGTACGAACATTCGACATTTGTCAATGCGGGTCTATTTATAATGTATTTATAATATCCTCAGATCTCATCTCTCATCCTCAGCTCTCGTCCTCAACTCTCAACTCTCATTCTGAGCTATCAAATCTCGTCCTCAACTCTCAACTCTTATCCTCAACTCTCATCTCTCATCTTTAACTCTCTTCCTCAACTCCCATCCTCAACTCTCAACTGTCATCCTCAACTCTCAACTCCATCCTCAACTCTCAACTCTCGTCCTCAACTCTCAACTCTCCTCCTCAACTCTCAACTCTCATCCTCAACTCTCAACTCTCATCCTCAACCATCAACTCTTAACTCTCATCCTCAACTCTCGTCTTTCATCTTCAACTCTCATCCTCGACTCTCAACCCTCATTCTTTTTGATGATCTCATTCTTTCAGATTTACAACTGCAGAAATTGTGTTTATAACTAAACACATTAATCACAACGTAAATCCGCAGATGTCCAGAAAGAACTGGAACAAGCCAGAGTGGCTGCCAGACCTTGACAAAGACGGCCACGATGGCGATGCCGTCGTCACGCCTCACTGCCTCCTCGTAACTCTCGTACAGAGCCTCGTTCCAGTGAACGAGGTGCACCTGTGAGCGGCAAACAAGCGTCCTGGGAACAAGCGCATTTCGTTCTACGTTAACATTTATCAGTCCAAATTATTTTTCTGTAATTAGGCCACGATGATAGTGCCGTTTTTGTAACAAGAAGTCCGACGCGTCCGTTAACAAATCGCCGAGTAGGCCTACGTAATGAACCTATCCAGCTCTTTCATATTAACAATACATGTATACCAGACCACTACGATCATGTGTCAGTTCAGTTTTCGTCTTTTCGAAGCCGAAACGAGCATATTAAATTCCACTTTTAGACATACCGGTACAGAAAATTATGTAAAGTAGCGGAACGTACTGAGTATAGCATCGCTTTGAGGTCAGCGTTAGGTGGAACTATAGCAAATAGTTATAGTTAGGTTGAACTATAACAGGGTGGCTGCACTATAACTATAGCAGTTTTACAACTAGTAGGTTTAGGCCTACACGCTGCCTCCGGAGAATAATCACGCTACGGGGTTGCATCCAATGATTTCAGACGCAACAGTTAGCCCTGTTGATGATCGTCTAAGTATGAACGACTGAATAATTACTACGTCGTATATGACTCGATCGAACACGCTTAGATCCGGCAGTACATCCTAATTACTGAATCCTAGAGAACTGCGTGACTCTGTATGCTGCTGCAGGCTAGCTGCTACATGTATTTTGCAAGTCAGCCCAGATTAGCAGAGCAGAATGGCCATTTGCTGCCATTCGGCTCCTCGTTTTGTAGAGTTTTCGATGATTCACATTTCTTGCTTGCAATCACGCATTTACATGTGCACATTTGAAGATGCATAGTTATGCTGCATTTTCTCTAGACTGAGCTTCACGAGACGCCAGCGATATTATTCGCTCTAACGCCCAGTTGCTCAAGCTCGATTTAAGTGCGATTTAATTTTGTGGTCCGAATTAACCACGCAAAGTATTCGATACAATATTCTCATTGACTCCCATTGATTAATTCGGACCACAAAATTAAATCGCATTCAATTCGCAATCGAGGTCGAGCAATCGGCAGTAACTGCTTCACGTTGATCGATCAGCAGTAGTGCTGTACTCTTGACCAAAAAGTGATGAATACTCAATGTGCCAGTGAAACTTCCCTTCATCTGTTTGGTACAGAAGTAGCGGGCGGGGGGGGGAGGGGAGGGGTGTGCTGACAGAACTCTTTGGAGGCCCTTTTTAAACGTTGCATTTTTTTCCAGAGGGCATCGCTTACTTGGGCAATTTTTGAACATTTTCAACATTCCAACTTTCAAAGCCTTTCCGCAAAATCTTTGTTTTTCTTAAATTGCGCAAAAAATCTAAGCAGAAGTTGCTCCCTTTGCTTCATAGTTGCTGAATTTGCTCAATAACTGAGCTCTATTTCGCCACTGTCGAAGTAGGCCTACTGCTCGAACTGGGTCGTTTTGCTCCATGTTGGAGCAATTGCTTCATAAGTGAAAACGTTGAACTTGAAAAACCATTTCTGCAAAATTTGGCACAACTGAAACTTAAACTAGGCCTACAACCTGGTCCAACAGCACGTGCGCAAAAGATGGCCGTATGCCCATATCCCACAAGCGCAACGTAATTAGGCTCTACATCAGCGCAGGCCTTCTGTCGGGAAGTCCAGCTCATAAAAAGTCGCTTGCGTGTCCAGCGCCCGTATCATGGCGATTTCATTAGGCTTGTCGTCACTGGGGGCTGCATGCAGTGGTGGCAACGGAACCCTATTTCGAAGTTTCACCCCATCTGCCAACCCATTATTCTAAAAAATGTCACCCCCTTTAATCGCATTGTATGCTATTTATTGCAGCAATCATCAGAAACAAGGTGAAGCATAAGTATAGGTCTGGCGCACACAGCAGCCTGCAACAGCGCTTCAAAGGTGTAAATTAGAAGAAATTGATACGAAATCTTGATTTTTTAATGGCCTACGAGTTTACGACAATATACCACTCATGAAAAAATAATAATATTAATCAACACACACCGACCAACACAATTATGATGTAGGCCTACATAGTATACGTGTCTTGATCATAGCTATGGCAACATATCAGTTTATATTAGACAATTGATTAATAAAGTCGAACTTGATGCAAACATCCACTCGGTTAGTTTACAAGACAAAGTTCCACAGCCTAATGTGTTCAACAGAGTGTTCAACAGAGTGTTCAAAATTGCCACCCAAGCGCGTAAATAAGTATTCCGGTGATTTTGGTAAATCGAGTTATTTTCGGATACTATACCATCACCGGGTCGTGAGTTCTGCTTTGTTCTGGTTCGCAAACCATTGTAACCCAAATTAAAAATGGAGTGACAGCTGCTCCCTCGCATTCTTCTGCTCCACAAGCGCCACGGCCTGTCGCTCGTACGTTACACTAGTTCGCGGAAAGGTTGTTGTTATCCTCGTGGCGTCATGCGGTTCCGATCCTCGGAAAGAGCGATAACGCTATCGCCAGCGGACATGCAAAAGGGCGTATTCTATAGTTTTTATTTCTAACCTCACGGTTTAGTACAAAAAATCCATACGAAGTGTCGGGGAGGCCCAAGGGGCCAAAATACAATCTGCACGGTAAAGCATCATTCAAGCCAATAGTGACTTCCAGCATCTTTCAATCGAAAGTACAACGTATAGACATCATATTTTAAAATTAAGATATTTCAATCTCAACCAGACGGTTCATAAATTGTCAAAATCATCGCCATGCACCAGTGGAATCTGACTCCCGTTCAAGTGACGATGACAGGAGTGAAGCGAAATGAAGTTCAAACGAAGACCGCGGCTACAGTGTTCACAAATATGCAGAAATGTTCGATGTCCGATGCTTTACGCCGACGGACGATCGAGGCCACTTTGAGCCACGTCGCAATATTTTGTCGGTAATATGTGACGCGAGACAGCCACGCGACGCAACTGCAATAAAAACACGAAGCTTGAGACCTCCTCTACCACACGCCATCGCAGACAGTGCCGGTGTCACGAAATAAAATCTACCCCTTTCAATTTGCAATCAAAGGATTATAACATTAAAACTGGCAAACTGATTTGCATGTAATTTGGTTGCAATGCGAATCGTGGCTCCCTGCTTAGCTCACATTATTTTGAGATTCATTGTAGAATGGACAACGAAGTTTTAATGGTTGAAATTTGTCGCGAAACACAGTCTCACATCTGTTTCGAGTTTCTTCACATGCGTACAAATGTAGATGCATCAGAAGCTGGCTATTTGTGAAAACAATGGTCCGATTGACGCCACATTTGGATATGTGCTAGGGAAGAGTGATCTAAAAATACATGCCAATGTTCTATGTCAATTTTTACCAGAGATTGAGGCATCTTTGTCAAGTTATGAAAATTTTGCATTAAAACTTGCAATAGAAGAAAAGATTTGTAAGTTTTACAGAACAAAATGACACGTCAATGTTCAAGAAGATGCCAGTCACTAACCCTAAAAATTTTCAATGCATTTGATGACAATTTGCGAGAGAAATCTTGAAGAAACCTGTGAAAGAAAGACTTTCGGGAGAGGGGATACTTTAATTTTTCACACCGGGCACTGCTAAGAAACTTTCTGCGAGCACCTCGGCTGTAGTATATACTCCCGTTGTATACTCGACCCGTTCACTGGAAACAGGTTGCAACACACAAAATTTTAGCTACAACTCAGTCGAAACTAGCAACCGATCTTTGTCCTAAACAGAGACTGTATATTTCAGAAATCTGAAGGCGACATACGACAATAGTAGCCTACAGTTTTAGGTTTCGATAAAATCGATGTTTCCACGAGCGTCTCCCCGCAAGGCAGTTATATGGTGGTTCGTGAGAACACAACTGGGAAGACGTAATCTACGGTTTTCGCGCATTAATCGCCGGCGTGTACCCAAAAGACGGTCCGAGAACACGCGTATTCCAGGACCGTCTTCCGGAAGCACTCGTTGTCGAAATATGGCCGGAAATAGGCGTATCTGACAATGAAGACGTAATGTAACTCTACTTTAAGGGCGTCGCTATCACTGTCCACCACTCATCGTCCGACACACAAACTCCACCGGGCCCACCTCCTCTGGTAGAAGATATTGTTACGGTCTGACAGGTCTACTATGGTCTACTATGGCCTACTATGGTCTACCATGGTCTACTATGATCTACTATGGTCTACTATGGTCTACTATGGTCTACTATAGTCTACTATGGTTTACTATGGTCTACTATGGTCTACTATGGTCTACGATGGTCTACTATGGTCTACATTATATAAACAACATAATTAGGAACCTATTTGTTCTAAAAGAACAAAAGAGCCGGTGGCTTAAATTTCCATGAACATACCTAGATTTAACATGAAATTAACGCCAATTATCTGGCGGAAATTAGTTGCGCAGTGAATAACTGTACTAGAGCAAGCGACCCGAGTGATCTTTGACGATGCTAATAAATAAAATTAAAAATAAATATATCATATATTAAAAAAATAATCGTAGTAAATTTGCTTTAGCAAATGAGTTAATTCAACGCAAATTTAGTTCGTCGGAGCACGCTATATTTCGGCTATCATGGGCGCTTTACTTTGCGTGCATTGAACGCTACGGTTATCAGGAGCAGGCCCGTAGCGTGAGGGGGGGCAGGGGGGGCAGTGCCCCCTCTGCTGGGAAGGTCTGCCCCCCTGCTCCCAGACAAGTAATGATTAGCTTATGGGCTTGCGCCGGCG
>JAQIWG010002360.1:0-20635 GCA_034695025.1 Chamaedrilus cognettii | reverse complement strand
TTGGATGACTTGTGTTATTTCACTTTGTTCAATTGCGACAATCGCTGAAATGGCGTCTTTTGTAACTGTAATATGTTCAATTTGCTACCATGCACGCGCGTAGAAGCGGAATAAGTAAAATTTTAATGACTTAGGCCCCCTTTCCACGTCGCATGTTTTGCATTTAATTTTACATGTAATTTTACATGTAATTTTGCGTGTTGTTTCACATGTAATTTTACATGCAACCATGTTAAGAAAATTACAATGTAAAATGTCCTTAACTAGGTGTTAAACCCAGTTAAGGAACAAGCCATGCGTGAAACCCAGCAATCGCTGTCATGACAACGTTCGTTCGTCTGCCTTAACACGGTTGCATGTTAAATTACATGTCAAATTGCATGTGAAACTACATGCAAAGTATGCAGCGTGTAAAGAAGACCTTAATAATAATAAAACACTTTTGATCAGTGACTGCACCTTTGTTTTAATTTCAGCGATGAAATGGCTGACTTGCTTCACTAGCGCTGTATCACATCTTTTAATTACTATTGCGCTAATTTTGGTAATTGAGTGGTTAATATTCGGAGAGTCGAGTGTATCTGTGAATAATTGAACTAGCACCAATGGAGATCATTAGTATAAAAGTGGTGTGGAAGAAAATGCATGCAATAACGAATTAGTGTTCTCGTAAAACAGGTGTGCAATAGGTAAACCTGTTTTACGAGACACATGCGATCGTATTTATCGTCAACGAAATTGGTTTTACAAATATCATCGTATTGTAGTCAAGGCAATTGTATGTATGTATGTATGTATGCAATTTTATTTCAGGCAGAGAGCACAAATGATAAAAACATCAATAAAATCTATAAAATACAATCCGCTTGAAAAGGTAGACTAAAGGCCCTAGTGGCTCTAACATGGTTCCCATACAATGAATTGATGGCGCTTGTTTTGATAATAATGCGTATGGCGAATGTGGTGTGCCACTTTGGCATTCGCGGTCCGGTGAATAATTTATTGTCGATTGCGTTAGACAACGCTTAGTTTCTGCGGTAACGCTTCGGCGGGTAAAACAACGATTAACAGCAGCAATTATTAACAGTTAGTTATTGGTGGTTGTTATGCACTTGAGTGTTAATTAAGTTACAGCGAAGACTGCATGTACATTGTGCAACAAAATGTAGTAGGTTATTTTGCTTAATACGAGTGTGTTTCACACGATATAATTGAAATAAAATTAACTTGAGTTCAGCATATTTTGTATCTTTTTGTCTTAAATACTAGAGTCTAAAGGTCCAGCTAGGTTTGCTGTAAAACATGAAATTTTTACTGCATGTTCTTTTGGCGGTTTTGCTTCTTAGAAATTTTACTGCGCTTAATTTTTGCATTTTTCAGGACTGCCCATTATATAAGGTTTATGCGGCTTTATTTTCGCTGGTGTTATTTTGCAAGTTTTGCCGATTCGCCAAATTCGCCAAAATTACATATACGCGAACATTTCGTGTTTTACAGTTGCATATTAGACTCGCTGTTATCCATGACGTTATTTTATACGTGCGCGTCTCTCTTTGTTTGCATACACTCCATGCAGCGCGTGATTGGCAAACATTTTGTTATAAAATCGAATTCCTTGGGATAATTTGTGCGGCACTTTAAAAAAAATCAAATCTGTCTAAGCCCAGTAAAGAGTAAAGACTATGGTCGTTGGTATCTTCACCGAATGATATAGTCAAATTAGATTTTAGTCTGATGGGTGTTTCCTTAATATGGATGGTAATGATATCGTCCCAACATTGGGATCCATTGTCACGAATCCAACTACTTGTCAGTTCTCTTAGGCTATCATATTTATAGTGGTTGGAGCATGAAGTAGTTTCTTGTCTCCTAGTATTTCTTTCAAAGATCCAGCATCTGTGATTCGATTCAGTGACGAACTATGCAACTGTGAAGACTTTCAGGCAATGTCTGTTCTCTGAATTTCATATCTTATCTTATACATCTGTATTTCACTTTGCTTTACTTCATTCAGTATATGCTGCATTTCTGCTCCTGGCTGACGAGAACGATAAGCATTGCTGATTTAAATTTATAGCATTCTCTACTTCTTTGAATCTATACTGCTTGGTAGCTTCAACTGCTGCATGGTAGCTGCCTGAAAACCACAAATCAGGTAGTCCTAATGCTTGTACTTGCTGTTGTATTGAACGATGGGATGTCAGAATCATATTCCCTCCTGCATTGTCAGATCATGAAGCCTGGACGGTAGCAGTCCAGCTTGATTGAACATGACGTCACTCACTGAAAGAGCCAGCACACCTTCCGTTCAGACTAGCGGTCGTTTGTCCGTGGTTTTAGTTTGACCAAACAGACACGAGACCGCTAGGTGCGTGTGCGCATTCGGTCAAACGATCGTCAGCCACTCTTCTTAAGTTCGCTCCGTCGTTAAGGTCGTTTGTGCGAATGAAACAGAATGCTGCATGCATTTGTGGCTAAGCGGTCGTAAAGGACTTTTGACGCTAGCATCAAATTATATTAGTTTCGTTCGTCTGCTAGGTGTGCGCACGAACAGAGCAAACGAAGTCCTATAGGTTTTCTATTCTGTAAGTTCTATGATCCAACATGGTGGCATACTCTTTCAGTCAGTCCTGTCTGAGCAATTACTTGCCTTGTCTGTATGACTACATATTTGAACCGTGGTGCTTGTGCGCAACTTAGGTTTAATTTCTCGCGCATAAGGGAGTGGAGAGGGAGTTTTTGCTTCCGGCTCTAGACCGAGCTCATCGTCTTCATAAAGACTTAAGTGGGCTTAATAGCCAGAGTTCGGTTTAATCCTCAGGAAAGTGGCATAGCATTACGCCTCCGCATGAAACAGGCGTCATCTTATGCCTAGGCCTTTCCGATTTTACAGCCTAGGCTATGGCTTCTGCCAGTACAACCTTTTGACACACCTAACTTTACTAAACGGTGTGAAACATTACCTATCCTTTTTTCTATCACACAGGAATCCGCTACGCCATACCATATCAGAAAAACGCGTAGCCCTATGCCTACCCCTTTCAAATTTGGCGTAGAGTTTATAATAAAACCTGTTTTAGGCGTACTACGCCTAAAAAGCTTAATGCTGTTAATAGTTCCTCCCCCTGAAAGCCTCTCAGCTCCCAATGTACCATCGTGGGGCCAGGGCACTTGAGGTCCTGTGTTCATGGCTGAAAACGTCCGGCCTGTGCTAGCACGGAAAATGGACCAAAACAGAGATGATGATAAGATACATTGCTGGACAGTTATGACATTAGTTGATGATCTTTCGTCGAAATGAATCTGATGATGAAAGATGATCAAATTAGCTTTGTGTGGTGGAATGATGCTCGAGAATACATCTCAATCCGGGTCACCATACTGTAAAACATGAAATTTGAGCTGCATATAATTTTGCCGGGTTTTCCTCTCGAAAATTTAGCAGCACTTCATATTCGATTTTTTTAGGACTTCTCATGATATATAGCATATGCAGCTTTATTTTTGCGATGTCATTTTCGCGAGTACTACCGATTCGCGAAATTCATCAAAATTATATGCATGCGAAAATTTCATGTTTTGCAGTATTTAGTGCGGGAAACCGATGTCCCTCGGCTCAAAGCATTGTTTGAATATTTTTGATATTTATGTTTGGTTGCACTGACTGGTTACACTGCTTGTTATTAGAGTGTGGGGATGTATTCGTCTGCATTTTGTCACTTTGTGCGTATTTCGTTCTAAAATGTGTTACGTTGAATTGTTGTTTAAACATCGAAACTGCACAGATCCATGCTGCTAAATGGAAGAGCAATTGGTGTTTCAGGAAGCGCTGTTAATTAAAGCAAAGTTTAGCAAAGTTGCAATTTGCCGTGGTATGGCAAATATCTAATATCGTATATATCTAGTATCTTCTTGCCGCTTGTTGGATTGAACTTAATATGAAATGGCTCTGAAGACCAACGTTATTATATCCTAGTGTAGATTGCATGTTTTCCTACCTGTACTGATTAAACAAATTATGTTTGGTCGCCTTAAGTCACATTATGTACGCGTGACTTACATGTATATGGTATATCATGCGTGACTTACATGTATATTACGCGTGACTTATATGTATATCATGCATGACTTACATGTATATTGCGCGTGACTTACATGTATATTACGCGTGACTTATATGTATATTACGCGTGACTTATATGTATATTGCGCGTGACTTACATGCATATTGCGCGTGACTTACATGTATATTGCGCATGACTTCATTGCCTCTTGTCAATCTTATTTTCTCACATTGAATGGATTTCTGACGTATGATCGCATAAAAACATTTTAAATGCAATGAAAATGCTATCGTATATAATTTATGTCGATCACTAAAATATCTAAAATCACAAAAATAAGTATACATGTCGATGAAAATATGTATCGATAATTTATACAATCAAGTCAATATGACTATGCACGTGACAGAGCAAACATTTTTGTGTCACAAAATTATCCCTCTAAAATTATGCAAACTTTCAGTGCGGCTTTCATCGTGGACTTCTAAAAAAACAACAAAGAAGTTATATTGGAAAAATGGAATCGTGATGAAATTTGTGATTTCATAGAAATTTCGCGATTTCATAGTTAACCTTTGGTATCACAATTTTATTTTCAGGTTATTGTAGATGACTTTTCGTGTGTAGGCAGACACTTTTTTAAGCAAGTGTCTGCTAGCAATTCATAGTGTCAAGACTACATCAGTGTCTGTCTTGGTAACAATGGTTTCATTGGATAACTTGTGCGAATTGTAACAGCCAACTGAATAATGTACATGTGTGCTTCACGGTAAACATTGGATATTCTTGTACGCGCCATCAATTGAAAATCTGCAAATTCCTGCAAACACCACAGAAATCTAAAGCCTAGAAAGCGCATGCATTAGCTGCACTATTCTGCAAAAGGAAGAATCTTTTTACTAAGAACGGAAGTTGATTTGAATTATGGGTAATCGTTGTTAATTATTATGATTGGATATGGAGGGGTCATGACCCTGTCGATCAATTGTTGACGGTTGGTAATTGATTTGGCCCGCGGGCCAAGCCCCGCCCTCGTTATCTCCATACGTGCCTCGATATACAGCCTGTAGTGTCTCCCCTTGGCAAACACCCAGAACTGTCCTGCAAATAACTACCTTTGCTACTTTTCTGCAAAAATCCGTTTTGTAGATCATTGAATTAAAGTAAAGGAGTAAACGGAAAAAGATGAAACAGAATTTTTACGTAAGATCTTGCACCTAGTTTAGGAGTTGGTATGCATGCATGTCGTAGTCTTTCTAGTTAAGAAAGTGACGTTTTGTAGAACCTAGTTAGGAATTCACCGCACAAGCTGCAGCGTTGTTACTGTGGTGCCGATGTGTTGAAGGAACTGTACATTAAATGATTGTCAATATTCAGAGTTTATTTTAGTCTTGATGTAATCGGCGTAGCGTTACGCCTCCTTGTTAAGAAATCGGTGTCGTCCTACGCCTGAGACTTTGAAAAAATGAGTAGCCTACAGGACCGGCTGTACATGCTTGACGTGTACAGGTGCTGACAGAAATTTTCAAAGCCATGCTGACTGATGGTTGCTCGACCTCGATTTAAGTGCGATTTAATTTTGTAGTCCGAATTAACCAATGGCTTTCTATGAGAGAATTGTATCGAATAATTTGATTGGTTAGTTTGGATTACAAAACTAAACGGAACTTAAATCGAGGTCAAGCAACCAGTTATTAGTCTCTGTCCGTTTTTGACTCCTGGAGATAACTAAGCCTAAGTATACGGAATCTGCGGGAGTAGACTAATCGAAAAAACCACGCTATCTTACACAGGCAACAGTTACGCTACCAGCTCTTATGAACCACGTTGGTCCACGCTTTTTTCAGCGCGTGATGCAACGTCTGCCCGTTTCAAATTTGGGGTGCATTTTGAAAATATTCTTTTAGACGTGGTAATGCCTGCGGAAAGTAACCCTGATATTTACGTTTTCAGCGTTTGATTTCTAACGTCGAAAAACTTCTTGTCGACAATTTATTCTTTTAACCACTGACTATACCAACAATTAACGAATCTTTTCAAGAGATTAAATTATACTTTTAATTGTTTCTATTTCTTCACTTTTTCAGTTAGGTCATTATAGAGCCTGGCTAAAAAAAATTGACGCTCAGCCAGTATAATACTGCAAGAGATTTGAAGGTGATTTTAGCTTTTATTTATGTTTTTTTAAACCACTGCCGCAACTCTTACGGCTGATTGCTCGACCTCGATTTGGGTGTGAACTAAGTTCGGTCCTAATTAGTGGTCCGAATTTACCAATGAGAGCATTCAATAGATGACTCTCAGGGAGTCCCGTTAGTTAATTCGGACTACGAAACTAAATCGCACTTAATTCGCACTCAAATCGAGATTGAGCAACTAGCCGTTAGCGTGTAATAAATTGTGAACACAACTATTGAGGTGACACAGCCACAACTCCCAGCTTATAATTGAGTTCCCTTTACTATTACTTGCAAACTAACAAAACAGTAAAACTTGACGCTTTGTCGCAATAATTATTATTAATCAAAATAAACAAAAACGGAGAAGCAACTGTAGCATTGGCGTTAATTAACGACACAATCGATCAATTCATTAAAACACACAATTCATTGATTTAAAAGCAATTTAGTTTGATTAATAAATATAATCTTAACTGGTTAAGTCACCGATTAGCATTAGGACGACTAAACACCGTGTCCCAGGCATGCAGTAGCCCAATGTGGGCTATCGTGTGAGGCTAGCAATAGTAATTAATACATGACACCTTGGCATTAGATATTCGCAATCATTTCAACGTTATCAAGATCACGACACTCAAAAGCTTACTTTGCGCGGATCATTCAAGCTGCTGTATTTACATTATCCTTCGATGACACCATAAAACCTTTAAAATAGTAAACGGGTTGTTTAACTTGAAGAAAACCTCCGATGCATAATGCGTAAGTGCATCGATGCGCGTGCATGCATCCACGCGCATCTACGCACTTAGAAAACACAAAACTTGTCATGCAGCAAACGAGATAAAGCAACATCAATTGTATACAGCAGACTATCTGCTTGACACTGGGGGCTGGTTTTCCCAACACGAATTAAATGGTGGTTTAGGATTTAGCCTATGCAAAAAGGTGGGCTAAATGTTGAACCACCATTAAATCCGTGTTGGAGAAACCAGCTGTGGGTATCTGCTACTAAAGCCGATCAACTGTCAAACCCTTACAATTTAGTATAAACCTTTGTTTCCAATCGAATCAAAAATCCATACGCACACCTTATAAAAACTCAAGCTAATGTGAAATATAACAACAAAATAAGTTTTCAAGCACTCTATATCAATTATTTGCGCTCTCCTTTAAATTACTAAAACAACACTATATTGTTTTTGCTGGCTAACGTTTAAGATCATTGGCTTAGCAATCATGGAAAATTTGTCAGGTTATTATGTTTTAGAGCACAATCCTACATTTCACGCTGGAAAATAATGCCCCAAGAGCAAGGGCATAAAATTCACTTTCAAGCTTCAACATTAACAAGGTCTTCACAAAATGGTTTAACAGACCAATTTCCAACCAATACATTTTTAGCACACGTGACACTGACCATCATTTGACACTAGTGTAACGATCACTTTAAGTTGCCTTTAAAGGCATTTCAGAATCTCACTTCAAAATTCAAATCAAAATTCACGGTTGAACACCAGAACGCATGTTGAAACAAGATCCAGTTGAAGAAATAGCAAAACTAAACAAACCGCCTTCTTTGTCGTCTAATCTGTTAATACTCATGTTTTCAAACAGGCTTAGACGTTTATGTAGATGCCCTTCCTAACGCCAACCGAATAAATAATTATCTGGCACAGGATTAGCAGCTAGTGACACTTGTGTGTTTAACAGCCTTGCTGAAGGGCCTGTAACCAGATCTCGTTCTCAACACTTGTCCATGATACTGACTAAGTGTAAAACATGAAATTTTTGAATCAATGTCGTTTTTGCCAATTTTGTCAATATGTTAAACTGGCGAAAATTACATGCGCGAAAATAAACCTCCAGAAGCTATTGGCAGTCCTAAAAATTGTGAAAATTAAGTGTAGCTGAATTTCCGAGAAGTAAAACCGTGAAAATATCAGGCAGCAAAAATTAAATGTTTTACAGCATATGCAAACTGATCATGAGGACAATTTTAACAATAATTGCTAGCCCATCTAAACCTCGACTTCAGTGGTGCTAGTGACATTAGACTTGATGATCGTTTCATGCATCCGGCCATAAGTGTAGTGTAAATAAACTGCATGATTTTTAAAAAACGTCAATTACCCCTTCATTGTTGATCATCAATCAAGTCGGCACAATCACGACAGCATACAAATCACTATCGCACACACGCGTACAAATCACCAAGAACATCTTTGCAACTTTGTACAAGCAAGAGTAAAAGCAAACTGAAAAAAGAAGAGAAAAGAACAATGAACTCTAACGATTCTTCATATTGCTTGTGCTATCGCCTTCCACACTTACACTGATCCTCTCCTCCATTCAAAAATGTTGCTCTCTTCATCCCCTCCACACATCTATCATGCAACAAGCACCAAAAGGGTTTGCATCAATACACCAAGAAATGTGACTCTTCAGATGAAACTTCTCCAAAAGTCATCGTCTATAGGCGAAGCATTGTGGCCAAGTTGCGTAAGTCGCGGACTTCGGACTGCGAGTGTGGCAGAGTCGGTTCAAACCCCGGCCGCGGCAAGGTTTTGAGTCACTTCGTGCACCCTTGGCAAAGGTGGTTAATTTCATCAGCCCTGCAAATAATCATCCATTAGGGTGGAGTGCAGTAGCGAAGTTGAAGTTGAAGTGAAGATAAATGAGCCACATTTTATGTTGTTGTTATAATGCTTTCTTAAGCAAATGGACCGCATTTTAGAATTATTTCAAAGCTTAAATGGATACTAACAACATAAAACTGAACAGACTCCTGCGATCTCAATGATGTCCTAATACAATGAACAGACTATAAGCAGACTATAATATATAATATTATACATATATATATATATATGTATGTATATATATATAATAATATATAAACAGACTATAATATTATTATAACTTCAACTCTACTGCACTCCACCCTAATGGTTATTATTATCAGGTCCTCCGTAAGTTTAGGTTTTGAGCAAATTTTTATATCCTCGTTGCTTGACTTTTCACTTGTAATTAATTATATTTAAGAACATCACTACCATCATGACGAATTTGTAAAATTGTACCCAATGACAGAGCTAATTATATCACTGAGTAAGCCGCCTAAACTACTGCCCAACCAAATCTTGACCACTAGTCATAGTAGTCAAGCATCCTCCGATCATCTGCTCAATTCTTTTTCAATCAATGAAACCTTTCAACGAATTGATCGTTCAATCAATGAAACCTTTCAACGAATTGATCGTTCAATCAATGAAACCTTTCAACGAATTGATCGTTCAATCAATGAAACCTTTCAACGACTTGATCGTTCAATCAATGAAACCTTTCAACGAATTGATCCTTAAAAGATCCAGACTCGACTCCGTCGTGTTCTCATTGTGACACAGTGTGGCTAAGTCCATTGAAGTGAAGCATACATGGCCTATTGTACTGCAGACGCTGCGGAGCAGGAAATCTAAGGGCCCATATTGCGACAACAATATTTCGAAAAATTTAGTCGTAAAATCAAAGTTTTCGCTTTTCATTTTTGCAAGCACAAACCGCTTTTTCTAATGTTCATCGCAAAACAGACAATTGGATATAGCGTACGACACAACTGATAATATAGTTTGGACTCGCATGATTGCATCTCTTTTTACTGTACAGAGCAACAATGGGTCGGTCCTTATGCACCAACCAGGATCGAGGTCTCAACACCAGATGGTATAACAACATCATATACAAAATAGTAATGATTTGATATTTACCGCAAGTCGGTATGCACTGGTCTTATTAGTCGGTATTAGTCGGTATTAGTCGGTATTAGTCTTATTATCATTATAGTTATTATTATTATTAGTATTATTATTAGTATTAGGTATTCGGTATTAGTCGGTATTACTGGCATGGGTATACCGATACCGAAGTATCGGTATACCGATACCGAACCGAATTCAAAATGTCATATCAAATCATCCGTAATAAAACCAATCGGATGGCTCATGTTTGAGTGTATCTATACGTGTTGGCATCAAAATCGAGATCAAGCTATACCACTGGCCAATCAACACACGCGTACCACAGTTAGATCTTAATTTCGCGATGGTTCAAGCATTTTGATTGATCAGTCTAAAGCTTGATTTGGAACTCTATCTCAAAAAACGTTTATGCTATCCATCATTACATTGATCATCATTTACAGCTTACGTCCACTTTTCCGTTCAAGCGCAGGTTGGACGCTTCACACGATGAGACACAACTCCCGATTCTTTGCCGTCTCTCTACTCATGCCTCGCTCCTTTATATCGCTCTCTGCAGCCTTCATCTATGTTTTGTTCCCCCTCCCCTTTCCAACGATCCCCTCCACCCTAATATACTGTAAAACATGAATTTTTTGCGTGCATGTCATTTTCGCAAATTTCGCGAATCGGGAAAACTCTCAAAAATTACACGCAGCAAATATAAAGCTGCAGAAGCTATTATAATGAAAAGTATCAAAAACAAGAAAATTAAGCACAGAAAAATTTCTAAGAGGCAAAATCGCGAAAATTACATGCAGCAAAAAATTTCAGGTTTTGCAGTAGGCCCTATCTCCATGCTGATACCCAATCTTCCTCACTCATACGTTCCACATATCCAAATCACTCCAATCTTCCCTTTCTCACTATGGATAATGAAATTAATTCGATTGCATATAGAATATTAACATATATCCGTTCCAGTATCAAGCTTTCAATCCGAGTTTGTACATACTGACCTTCAATAAAATCGATCGTTAGAATACGACGGTAAACAAAGCTCACGCAAAATATCTTAGCAAAGACTTTACAGCTAAATATTCCACATGGAACATGATCGAAACGTTTTGTACAAGATGCAATAGCGCCGTCAGCAAAAGGAAACAGCTTCAACCCGTGATGAGCGCTGAGAATGTCAACAAGAGCAGTAACACATGCGCAGTATACAGAATGCTTACGACACAAAATTGCAACGTTATTTTCAAGTGCGTCTTAACTATGTACATACCTTTTACAATAAAACCAGCAAGCGTTCGTTATTAAAACCAAATTCTAAAGACCAAATGATCAAAGTCAAACTTTATACAGCGATTTTGCATCCAGGATTTAATATAAGTCCGACGCAAAATCACAGTGACATATGACATCACGTGACATGTGATCATCATATGACATGTGACATATGACATCAGTGCCTTGGCAAACTGCTGAGCCAATGTCCCGAGTCTCTCGCAACCTACTTGTGAAATTTATCTCACGGCATAAACAGTGGCCAAACTGTAATCGACCGATGATAGGAGATGTGAAGGTCATTAGGAATGCGCCTTGCATACCTCAGCACAGGCTGATGGTATGTACAATCAGCTGGAGGGCTCATGCAAAAAAGTAAAAAGACCTACACCCAAAAGTGTAGAGTATGGCGGCTAAGAGAGGCAGATGTATACAGAGAATTTATAGCAATAGTTCAAGATAGGAAATCAAAGAGGGATAAGAATCAACAGAATGTCGAAGCATTGTCCAACCTGTGTCGACACAAAAAAGTGGACGTAAAACGTAAATGATGATGATGATGAAGCAGGGTGTAAAAACATGATATCTTAAATAGTTTTGCATCTTCATTGCGGGAAAGTACCATAGCAAAAGGCCGCAGCAAACTCGAAGCAACCAGATCGCACGCAGTCTAATTAAAAATAAAAGTAAATTCTTTTTGAGAATTACCTTTTATCGGCCTGCACCTGCAATCATCACTACTTCTAAAATCATCTTAAATTACGCATTGAATTTCAATATTTTGCAAAAGTTTAATTATTGATAATTGACTTTTTTTCCTACTTTCTTGCGCCAACATCAAATCGTCATCATCATCATTTTCGTTTTTCGGAAAAAAAATTGCGCCGACACGGAAACACGTCCTCACATAAACGGACAATATTACGGACTCTATATATTGGGTGCTCGGTGGCCCTTCACACTAATCCTTATTAGCATCTTTAAATCTAGCTAAAATTTTGCATCTTTCAACGTACCCTCATACTGCAGAGCAACACCGTTCCTGAGAAGAGCAACAAACATTGTATTTCTACTCGTCATTCAAACTTGTATCGACATTGAAAAATAACTCTAAAAACTGGCACTGGAAATATCGTAACTCAGCATAGAATCAACTGTCGAATAAAACTATGATGAGTTCCAAATGAAAAAAGGTTTTCGATACAGACAATGACGCTTCAAAAAAAACAGAGAACGAAGACATGAAACAAGTCAAAAAGAATGAAAGTGCAAAGATGGTTTAATTGTCATCCTATTTAATGCCCCTCAAGATACATTTTCATCAAATAGATCTTGACAGTTGATGACTTCCTTGGTCAATAAAACTGACACTAAATCGATAAAACGTCATCTACTGCTAAACAATATTTATCTTTTACGATATTTTTTTTACCAGTTATTGAGTGAAACAACCATTTTCAGTTCAAATTCTCACATTCAAGAACCCCCTGAAGGCCAGGAAAGAAAGAATTGGCTTGCAGCCCAGAGGTCCCCGGGCGAGTTGTAAAGGCAACTAAAGAAGGGAGAGTGGTTCTGTGCCGGCTCTCTTGCACAGAACCGAAGTGTATGTTATATAGTCTTTGTGCTACACACAAAGCTAAAATACAAAAAAAAATCAAAAAACAAAAGCTTCTTCCGAACAACGCTGCTGCCAACTGTCCATCTTTATCCCAAGTACTTCTAAAAGTTTATTATTTTTTTGTATCTTGTAGTTCAGGGACCGTGTGCAGCACTAAGACTATATACAGTCCGGTTGTGTGCTTGAGTTCTGTGCACACACCGCTTCCCCTTCTTTTGTCGCCTTTCACGACTCATCCGGGGAGCTCTGGGCTGCAAGCCAATTCTTTGTTCCGCAGCCTGCAGGGGTTTCTAAAAGTTTAAAAATTGCATGCCAATTGAACCTTCACTTCCAACCTTCACTTCGAGTATCGGCCTTCACACGTATCTTCACACTTCTAAGGCCTTCAGTTGGTCATCATCATCTCTTTTAAATACACATGCCAAAAAGATCCTTGCCAAGGTTAAAAAGCAACAATTTTTCACTCAGTTAGAAATTCAGTTAGTTCAGTTAGGAATTTACTGATACAATATTCTTGCGCCATGAGCAAAAAATAAATAAATACCTTTAAATGGCACAAATGTAAGAAAAAGAAAAATTCATACGTTAATCGAGGGACGCGCAAAATCCGTAAAGTACATTCCACCAGTAGTCAGCGATCTCAATGCGTAACAATAAATAGCTGTGCATGAATAAAATTCCGTTGAATATAAGCACAAACACTGACCGCCGCCGGCGCAATGTTTCAGTTTGGAGACAACGTTCTTTCGCGTGTATGGGCTTGTTCATTTAGAACGTAAACAATTTCAGAAATCTGACCCCCCCCCCGGAACGCAAGCACACTCTTTCGGACACCTTCCCACGTAAGTATTTATGCTTTGGCCCCCGCTCCCTCCGCCCGTCAAACAGCAAATATGGTCTCTCCGCGAAAGCATAATTTTATACTGTAGCATGGTTACCAGTTTAGGCTAGCACTGCAACAGTTAACCACTAGTAGCCCACTGTTGATGTCCCCTTGTTTGGATTCTTCCTGAGCCACCCGTCTCCAAAAAAATGCATTCACATATATTAAAGAAATTATATCATAATTTAAAGAACCTTTAGACTGTGGGCTTACCTATGTTGAATCTGATGTCTGGCATCCTTTAATTATGCATTTATTCATCTAGATAATGCCGTGTGTATCATATAATAAGTGTTCACTTAAATTTTAAATGGTACATCTACATTTTTGGACCAGCTTCTCATTTGATGCTTTGCTTTGTATGCTTGCGTTCCGCTGTGTGTTTATTTGTGCGCTTGTTGATGGTATACTTCGTGTATGAATAAAAGATACTTTGTTTAAGACTATATGCTGTCCATATAGCCCCCCACCGTACACATTCGCATTCTTTCATCTAAAAACTCCCCCCTTCACACATCTACATACCAAATGGACAAGACCCAATAGTATAGCGTAAAAATAATCACCGTCGATCATCGCTACTTCACAGCGATTGTTAACTCAGTAGTTCGTCAAGTAATCGTTGTATCAACGCTGCATCGTCTCGCTTCTATCGTCGCGCCACAAGTCAACAGGGTTCCAGACCCCGCCCATCGCTCAAATCGATCAATCCCGCATCGATATCCAGCATCAATGCTTCGCAATATTATTTTGCATTGCTCAGACAAATCAAAAATCCATATATCGACATCCCAAATCAAAATCCGGATTCAATATTCATTTTGAATCGACATTTACAAGCGTCCATAGCGCAGTTCAAAGATTGCGTTGGCTTGTCGAAGCGAAGCGGAGGTCAGCAATAAAAGTTTATTTCAAGTAGCAACTCTCAACAAGCCAACAACTCCCATCGAGATAAAACAAAAAAAGCATCAAACTCTTTTGCATCCGCCACTCACATATCTATCACTTAAATCATCAAAACGCATGTACCGTATGTATATCCTTTTCACCTCACACAAGCCTTAATCTCAGCAGCAGTGCGGAAGCCTTGTCTCCGCAACTGCACACAGCTCGTTCTACATTGCTGTTTCTTAAATTATTTTCGCCGTTCGACACGTTCGATTTTTCCTTGTTTCTTCCAGCGTTCCTTGTGCACTGCAAAACCGAGCCGTAATTTCCTCATCCGATGCCTCATTTTCTGCGGAGAATGCCCAGAAACCCACCGATGCATTGAGACAGCTTCACGCGCATCATCCATGACCAATGTTCCCTCCAAACTGCGCGCGTGCGCAGTCGCGCACAGATTCAAAGGACACCACGCACAAAAAATTGGACGCCGCTCACTGAAATTTGGGCGCCACGTACAAAAAATTGGACGCCGCGCACTAAAAATTGGACGCCGCGCACAAAAAATTGGACGCCGCTCACTAAAATTTGGGCCGTCGACTAATAAACTGATAAACTGTAACACGGAACCGATGAAGCAAACAGTGATTCTAAAAATCATGCATCATTGTCAATGTTGCTTCATAATGCGATTGCAATAAAATTGTCAAACTTCAGTTAATATTCAAGAAGAATTCTATTTTCTTCATATATATATGACATGATTTAAAATCGTGCAAAAAAAATCAGAAAGTGCTGAAAAAACTCGTTCACGACTAAAAAAGTGCGCACACGACTTCTTCTGGCCCTCTCACTGACTCTTTCTTAGAGGGAACATTGTCCATGAAACCCACTTCTTCTTAGTTTCTCTCTCATAGGCCCCAAGGGCCTGTTTCTCAAAATATCTTATGCAAATTTAAGTCTTAGAAAGTTCTTAAGAAAATCTTAAGCAAATTTTAGTCTTTGTCATTTTAAACTCTGCACCGCCACGGCGCCATTCGCAATAGACCAAATGATGACGTCACGGCGGTCGGCCGTTGGATATAATTTTTTTCAAATCTTTTTAAGGATTAAGCTCAGGCTTAAATTTATGAAAGTTTTGAGTAACAGGCCCCAGGCCCCTACAGTAAACCTCCCCAGGGAACCCTCCACAAAGCATTATACGAAGCTCACACACAATTGCCCTCATCCAAACACAACCCAAGAAGGAAAATCCAGATTCCTTCCGTTACAATAGAACACGGTCTGTTTCCGAAAAATAATTCAAATCCGGGGGCAGGTTCTCATAAATTCAATCAGAGGAGGACCACACGGCTACTCAAATTTGGTTAAACCGTTAGAGTGGTAGGCGTAGGGGTCGCTTGCCCCCAGGGGGGCTGTGGCAGTGGTGGGGGCGCTGGCAGAGAGGGGGTCGTAGCTAGCGTAGGATACCGACGCAGGAGCAAAGTGGTAGGGGTAGGCGGCGGCAGGGTAGCAGCCTAGAAACAAACCAGCAATCACTTGAAAGCTTAACTCAACACATTCTTCTTCTGTTTTCTATTTGAAGAAGATTAACATGACAGGTTTTTTCGCATCCAAACTACAACGAGGATCAAAACAACGCCTATCATTACCACATACATAATCATGTACATGTACTACTTGATAAATCCCCTAACGGCAACCTGAATTGGCTGAAGAGTACTCTTAAAGTAAGTTAATTAAAGTAAGCTAATTAAACTAAGTTGATTAAACTAAGTTAATTAAACTAAGTTAAAGTTGTTTGTCGATCCTAATTCATGCATGGGATTGATCAACATGTTCCTTTCCCCTTCCGCCCTTCCGAAGAAACAAAATGCAAAAACACAAAAAAGTTAATGAAGAAATTGAATCATCTCACGACACGCTAAAAACTATAACAATCTAAATGTAAATGATCCACAAAAACCTCAGACATCTTACCGCCATTCTGGAACGTGACGAGAGACTGCTGCATTGCCCCCAGCATGCGCTGGTCGTAGCCTGTCATCCCGCCCCCCCCACATCGAGCCGCAGCCAACATGGCCGTGAGGGGGTCGAGGGCGCCCCCCGCACTCCCACTGGGGTAATACATGGCATAGGGGGACGCGGCGGCGGCGGCAGTGGGCAAGTAACCGAGCATTTCTGTACGCATGGCGAAAGACATGAATAAGAATACCTAGTCATAAGAATAGGTATAAGAACAGGAAAAGGATCAGATACAATAGGAATAAGAGCAATAAGGACATCAACATCACTACTAAAAAGATCACAAAAATTCTAAATTCAAAAAAAGTTCTTAGAGCACAGTCAAGTCAAAATACTAAATTGAACAAGGATACATTTGGAACAAAGTGAACTTTCACTTTAGTTTAATTTTAATATAGGTACATTTTTTATCTATCATTATATCATTATAAAGCTTGTCGAAGCTATTCAAAAGAAGGACAATAAAACCTAACCTATTTTGAATTCAACTGTATTTTGGATTCTATTTAAGTCACTTCACTCGAGGTCAAATCTTAAGCCAATATTTCCAATTTACTCGTAGATGCTCACCAACAGATACGCTCCCTGAACAAAATATCTGTGAAAAATATTAGACAGTATTAATTAACAGAGTTAATTTTAGCCCTGATGAACCCAGCGTAGCGCTACGCCTCCGTCTTCAGAACGTCGCATCGTCTTACGCCTGCACCTTGGAAATAAGGAGTAGCCCCGGCTAAGCCCACAGGACTTTTCAACCATAAAAACTATAAATACTAGTACTAAGTGTAGGCCTAACTATACGGAATTCGCGTTTCTGCGACCATCATTGACGTCGCTCGACGATCTTACAGGCAGCCATTACACCACCAGATCCTAAAAGAACGCGCAGCCCTACACCTAGGTCATTCATTTTTACACGTAACGCTACGCCTACCCGTTTCTAAATAGGCATAATAATTTTTGAAAACCTTGTTTTAGGCGTACTAGGCCTCCTAAAATAAACCCTGTTAATTAAAATAGCAGGCACACCGGATCATCATTCAGGGCTGGTTTCTCCAACACGAATTTAATGGTAGTTCAGGATTTAAGCTAGTATTTTGCATAGGCTAAATCCTGAACCACCATTAAATCCGTGTTGGAGAAACCAGCCCTCAGTGTTCTTTTCAGCGTGATGCAAGCAATAGAGGAAAAACTACATTCGTGATTCTGGCAATCAAGCTCTTTAACCATACAATCCTCGGTCCTTAGCTCCATATCCCGCACACAGTCCCTGCTCAATACAGGATAGAAAAGTGAATCATGTCACCTGGCGTGATGTAGGCCGCAGGGTATCCCGGTATAGAGTACGCCTGAGGTAAGTTAGCCGTGCGCGCGTGACCATTCGTCATATATCCTGCCAGCCACACAAGAAACGCAAAACTTAACTCACGATGAAATTCCAAATTAAACCGTTATCATAACAATTAATTTAATGCATTTTGAAGGTCTAACTAATGGAAGGAAAAGTCTAACTGATCGATGGAAAGGTCTAACTGATCGATGAAAAGGTCTAACTGATCGAAGGAAAGGTCTAACTGATCGAAGGAAAGGTTTAACTGATCAAAGGAAAGGTCTAACTGATCGAAGGAACGGTCTAACTGATCGAAGGAAAGGTCTAACTGATCGAAGGAACGGTCTAACTGATCGAAGGAAAGGTCTAACTGATCGAAGGAAAGGTCTAACTGATCGAAGGAACGGTCTAACTGATCGAAGGAAAGGTCTAACTGATCGAAGGAAAGGTCTAACTGATCGAAGGACTAACCAATCCAACCGCCTCATTAATTATCAAATAAGTATATAGAAAATACATAGAATTAAAAATATACAAAAATATATTCAATACGTAACATTGTCTAGAGTCTACTTTTTCTGAGCCAATAACCGCATGCCAGACCATTCTTTTGCAACATTTGTATTTGAAACGTTTGTATTTCAAACACTAGTGTTTCAAACGCAAGCTCGTCCTATTCAAATACTTGCTTAATGTATATGGAACACAAACATTTGGTGCACCGACAATAGAATCGGTCCTTTCGCATATGAAAAACTAGTAATTCCAATTTTGCTTTTGAGCTGTCGCACTATGTTCATGCAATACATGCGTTTGAAACACAAGCTTTATTTACAAACTAATGGATTAAAACTTGAGGATGCGATGGATAGGATAAAGCGGAGGGCGGGTGTCCATGGCTGTAAATGGCCTACCTCTGCGTAAGCGGGGAATGCGACTACAAAACGCGCGTGTGTGTACTCTCTGACTAGGCCGTGAGAGAAACCACTACAACTTGTAGTGGTTTGTGGTTTACTGACCGTGCTGTGAAGAGCTGGGAGGGTTCAACTCTTCCCTCGGCAGCGCAGCCTTGCATTCAACCTAACACGACAACATACATCACGTCTATCATCTAATTTATCTTCTAGAACATATTAATCAAAATAATACGTTCTTTAATTTATATTTTTTATTTTAGTATTAAAGATTTTATAGGCTACTCTATGCAACAACTTTATAGTTGTATCTGACATTAAAAATGACTTGTATATACTTTAAAGGATTCAAAACTTTATTAGTTAAACATAGTACATCAGTTTAGACGTTTGTGTTTAAAATATAGAGCAAAATAACAATTTAAAAAACAATTTAAAATATTGAGCAAAATGACAATTTAAAAGATAATTTAAAATATTGAGCAAAATGACAATTTAAAAGACAATTTGAAATACAATGTCAACCTTTGAAAGCCTAACATCTGCAAAACGGTACATAATAAAAAAGAAGACACACTGATATAATTCCTACAATTCCTTAATTTGATTCCATTTTGCATTTGCACTAACAGTTACAAATTTGTATTTATAGATTTGTTAACGGTAACGCAAATTTAAACTTTATAGAAACTTTTTTGTCATCCAATTGCTCTCTCTCTCGAGCTTAAGGACCGTGTGCAGTGACAAAGACTAAATAAAAGCCAGGGTCAGTGCCTCATGGTGAACCAAGGAACCCTTTTAAACCAATTCTTCCCCTTCTTTAACTCACAGGTCGCCTCTAATGACGCGTCAGGGACACTCTGGGCTACAAACTAATTCTGTGCTGACCGGTTTACAGTCCTGAGTAGAAACACCCAGAAATCATTCACGCCAATAAATAAATCAAGTAAATAAATGCCACAAGATCGGTCTTCATTGAGTCCACTAAAAGCTCATAATAGTTTTAATAACTTGTTCAATTTTATTTCGGTTTTCAGATTTCAGAAGTCCGCTGGATTGTAATTTTCTAACTGCTGGTTTTTACATTTCAGTGTCTAGTCTCTCATTGGTCGGCTATTTTGAATGGCGGTATTCGAATTTTAATTACGGACAGGTATTTTTTACAGACTCTGTAGTGGTGTAACTAGCCTAGGTCTAGGTTTGTAGGTTTTAATTGCTTGCTTGTGCTCTATGTATGTGTATCTAGCTGATTTATAGAAATATATTGCATTGTATACAAAAAAAACGTTAAGTTTGTTTACATACTGGCACAGTCGGTGCAGGACTAAATGTCATATATAATGAACTTGCCATCTCGTACTCCAAAAATTAAAAAATTTGAAGTAGAAAAAATAATAATAATTATTATTTTTAAAGTTTAATTTTTTAGCCGCAGTCATGAATTTATCAAATTACCACTACGGCTGAAATAGAATCAACATCCAGTTAAGAACAAGATTCCAAATACAGATTATGATCAACGTTCATGGCAAATAGGAATGCAAATAATAGTGAATAGAATCTATAACTTACATCAACACAGTTCTACTACCATTTTTATGCTGATGATACACAACTATATATTTTCTTTCTAAGCTGACTCTGCTCATAGCCTTACTCTACTTTCTTCGATTCTGGACTCCGTTCACTCCTGGTTCATCGGTAACAGACTC
>JAQIWG010002359.1:0-20639 GCA_034695025.1 Chamaedrilus cognettii | reverse complement strand
TATAATTAATATCTGTCGTTGAAAAAGAAGAAGCGCAAGTTTTATTATTACTTTGCCGCCATGTTTTCCACGAAAACGCTGGAGCCTGGAGAACTGGAGGGTACGGACGGAAGGACGGAAACAGTGACGAATTAACTATTTTGGAAGCCGCAGCCACGGCGCATTTCTTTTTTTTTAAGTTGGGTCCAATACTATTATATAATAATAGTTTTGGAATAAATAAATATATATAAATATAGCATTGTGGCCGAGTGGTCTAAGTCGCGAACTTCGGATTGCGAGTGTGGCAGAGTCGGCTTGCTTCCCGACCGCGGCAAAAGATTTCGAGTCACTTCGTGCAAGGCGAGGCTAGGAGTCACAAGGCCAGGACCTCCAGTCCCAAGACCATGGCCGCCGCTTGGCGGTCTTAAGGCCGACCTCATGCTAAAGCTAAGGCCTACCATCACTGCTAGTAACTAGGCCCTATATGGGTATCAGGAGATTGCCTCCTATTTTAACCATACATGTATGTCTTCGTCGCGTGAGATCGAGACTAGGGGCTTAGTCACGTATTTTGTGATGGTGGGGATCATCCTCTGCAGCAGATACTTTTTACTTTCCGTGCGGAAACTCGCGAGCGAGCGGGGGGGGAGGGGGCTGGGGGTGCTGACGTAAGTCGTTTTCGACGTCATTCTTAATAGCGCTTGTATATTTATATTGGTCGTCATATAGTTTTATAGGGCGTCCCCACCATGAATGACAGATCGGTCCCCACCAGGGATGCATCCCCCCATCTTTCCCCCTGAATCCGTCCTTGGAGCCGCGGTCTACACAGGTTCGATCGTAAATCCAAGGCATCAGATGCGATGAATATCGTTTGTGATTGTTTTTAGATCCTCGAACAAATCTCAAATAGCCGAGGTTGTGAGTAACGCTGTCAGATTTCTCCGCGAGTACCCGGATCACTTTGCCGGCTACGACATTGCTGGCGACGAGAACAAAGGCCCAGCCCTGGCAACCTTCGTCGATGAGCTTCTCTCCCCCTTACGGCAACGCGTCGATCTGCCCTGCTTCTTCCACGCTGGCGAGACTAGTGGGTCAACGATGGTACTTTGGCTCTACGCAAAATATCATTCGTCACTACGTTAGTTGAACTTGATTAGCAGCAAAAAGGAACAAATTACTCGCACAATGAGCATACTGATCATAGAGAAAATGTTCTTTCAAGCTGCATGCCGTCGAAGATGTATAAAGAATATGATTTTTAACAACATCTAGATGCAGCAGGAGCAGTAGTGCTTTTCAGAATAAAAGGCACATTCCGTAGTTGAATCGAGTGATTTTTTGTGAGTGATTTTGAATCATTTTGAGAAACGAGGAAATCTTCAAAAGCTATTGCCGTTCTATTTGAACAGACTGGTATCGATGTGCAGGGTTAGCCCCGATAAAACACGCGTAACGTAACGCCTGCTTCTTCTACAACAGGCGTAGTACAACTGCTCAGCCTTTAAAACGGCACCGTGATCTATTTTCACGTGTAATGCTACGATTTTTACGCGAAATGCTAACTCGCCACTTTCAGATTAGACGTACAACTTGCATCTGACCATCGTTTTTGAAGTAGGCTACTACGCCTGCTAAAACCTAACCCTGTCGCTGTGTATCGACGAAGCTTTGTGGCCGAGTGATCTAAGTCGCGGAGCTCGGATTATGGGTTCGACAGCGCGTTGATTCGATTCCCGCCCGCGGCAAAGATTTCGAGTCAATTCGTGCACCCTTGGCAAAGGTGGTTTAAACTTGTCAGCCCTGCAAATAATCATCCATTAGGGTGGAGTACAGTAGTGACGTTGAAGTGTGTAATGCATGCGTGCAGACTAGACGGGTGGTCGCGCCGATGAGAACCTCATCGACGCGATGTTGCTCAACACGCGGTGGGTCGGTCACGGATTCGCTCTCGCCAAACATCGTAATCTCGTCAAGCTGTTTGCAGAACGACAGATCGCCGTCGAGATCTGTCTCATCTTCAACCAAGTCAAGCCCGTGGCTGTCTGTAGGCTAAATAGGATCGTTGCATCTTTAAAGGCAGACAGATTTGCATCGGTGTTCAACATCTGTAGGATGTTTTGTATTTTGTTTGTTTTTTGTAGTTTAGAGACCGTGTGTAGCACACAAGGGCCATATACAGTCCGGTTCTGTGCAAGGAAGCCCGGACAGAACCGCTCCCTCTTCTTTAGTCGCCTCTTACGATTTGCCCCGAAGAGCTCTGAGCTGCAAGCCAATTCTTAGTTCCCCAGCCTGCAAGGGGTAGGATGGTAGATAGTGATCACTGATCACTGATCGTACAGGTCTTATTGTTGGTCAGTGACCAGTGATCTTTACTTCAACTTCAACTTCTCTACTGCACTACACTCTAATTGACGATTATTTGCAGGGCTAACGAACTTAGACCACCTTTGCCAAGGGTTCACGAAGTGACTCAAAAATCTTTGCCGTGGCCGAGATTCGAACTGATGCACTGTCGAGCCTGTAATCCGAGCTCCGTGACTTATACCACTCGGCCACAACGCTTCGTCGTGGTCATTGTACTATCTACAATTTGTAGGTACCGATGACCTTTAATGCCACAGGTCCTACGATTGGTCAGTGACCTGTGCAATTACCCCGGGGCGGCTCTGCTCTTCATGGAGCACCCCGTGGTCATCAGTTCCGACAACCCGTCCCTGTGGGGCGTCACGGGGCTGACCTATGACCTCTATGAGGCCTTGCTGGGTCTGGGCGGCGAGTGGGCTGACCTCGCCACTCTCAAACAACTCGCCATCAACTTCATCACTAGATATTTGCTTTAAATTCTTAAACTTTAACTTCACTACTGCATTCCACCCTAATGGATGATTATTTGCAGGGCTGAGCAATCAGCACAGGTGAATCAACACAAGAATCAATATCCGGCGATGATTCGCTACAAATGGCTATGGTTTGAAATTCAATTTTGACCTTGATTTCAACTAACGTTCATGCAACTGGGTATTTATATTATTTAGATTTTTTGTGATAATTCAAGTGGATTAAGATGGTGCAAGATTATGAATTTCTAGCTGTGCGCTTTGTGAATAACAGCTACAGCAGTTTCCCAGTGGAGAAGCAGATGGAGATATACGCCTGCTGGGAAGAAAAGTGAGCGAATTTTATTCAACAGTCGCAAATCGTTAGAAACAAACTCTGCTGAAGAACAGCTCGGAACATAGCACGTTTCAACGAAAAATGGCAAGACTTCATTATGAATTTGATTTCTAAATTGTGCGGTTGCGTGTACTGTGTTGAGCAACAATTTGATTTGTTATCTTAATTACTCTTAGATTGGAACCCCAATAGGCCAATCTGAAGATTAAATGTACTGCTTAAATACTTTAATACTAGGTTTTGCTGCAATACCTAGTGAAGAAAAAGATGAAAAACGCTTCAAAATAGCGCCATCTTGCTAATGCATTTAAGTAAAATATCCGACTCGGGGTTAAATCTTGTACACTTCAAACACCTTTTTTACAAACCTTGTATTCCTTAACTATATATCAGCAACTCGCTCGAAATGCCTTCTAGAGATGACCCAGGGACGCAAAGTCTCAAAGTCTCAAAGTCTCAAAGCCTCAAAGTTGCAAAGCCGCAAACCTGCAAAGCCGCAAGATGCATTTAAACTAAATATCCAACTATAGGAGTTAAATCAAATTTGCGCGACTTCTGCCTCTATTACAATATTTTACACAAAGATGTTGAAACGAATGTTAAACATTTCTTCAACTTAAGACCTCAACATAAACTAGAGGTCAGCCCATTTAATTGAAAGCAGTAGCCTTACCGGTACATCAATATCAGTTTGAAGCTGAACTTGAGAATATCAGGATTAGATTCCAGATTAAACTGTCTGAATTCAAATTAAAGTCATTATTTCTCGAAATTAATTTGTTTAGTTTTGTAAGTTATGAACACATTGCTTGTTTTTTCGAATGGCAGTGAAAGGCTGACGTTAAATTCCGTTCCTTAGCAAGAACTTTGCATAGCCCGGCGCAAAGGTGCGTCTATAGAATCCACCCTTAATGTCTGGAATTCCCAATCAGAAAACACAGTATCTGCAGTTCCGTTCTGTTCTTCAGATCAATGCCAAAGACAGCATCATTTGATAAATTTGCATTAAATAAAGATTAGTTTAGGTGATGTTAATCATAATTTATACATAATATGTGGGCATAGCTAGACTTTGTATGCGTGTAGTGATTCTAGCTACATATATTGTAGTCGCATTCCTCGTAACTGGATCTACTTGATTAATCTTTCTGTCATTTTTCATTGCATCAGTGTCTTTGTGCGATCTTTGTATACAATACGCGAGTACTCAGCGGAAACTATTTTAATGTATTGTACCGATTAGTATCCTGCTATGTTCGTATTTCAAGCCATTGCTGTAAAACATGAAATTTTTGTTGCATGTTATTTTGGCGGTTTTATCTCTCACAAATTTAGCTGCGCTTAATTTTCACGTTTTTTAGGAAGTGCCCATTATATAGCTTTTGCAGCTTTATTTTTGCTGCCTGTAA
Organism: Chamaedrilus cognettii; assembly: GCA_034695025.1. Classification (NCBI taxonomy): domain Eukaryota; kingdom Metazoa; phylum Annelida; class Clitellata; order Enchytraeida; family Enchytraeidae; genus Chamaedrilus; species Chamaedrilus cognettii. Next base: position 16,071 of record JAQIWG010002359.1, on the reverse strand, counting down.
TTTAGGCGAATTTGTTCAATTCGCCTAAATTACACACATGCGAAAATGTCATGTTTTATAGTACTTGTTAAACTACGTTGTTGAACATGCTTGAAATAAAATTGTATTCATTTGAATCATTATAGTACTAAACGCTCCTTTATTAAAGCAATATTTAAACTTATTATCGTTTCATGTGATACAATCTATATTAAACGCCTACCAGCGTTTCACGGCCCTGTCGAAATAACGCATTTAATGTTACACAGAGCTTTCGCGAGCCGTCTACAAATGACCAGTCGGAAATCCTCGGCATCTCAAGCCGCGAGATCGACATTCGTGAAACGGAAATTAAAGCACGTTCTCTCGAGTCGACGAGGCAGCAATTAAATCAGCAAAGCGATTGTCCACATGAGCGGTCCACGGCGACAGCCACGGGTGGAGAAAGTTTTTTTTAAATTTGGAGAGGGGGCCAAAAATTATGTTTTATCCTTCGCCTGCAAAACTTGCGATCGCGGGGGGAGGGGGGGTCGGGATGAAGCTTTTGGTCACACACACCCCCCAAGTAAAAACTAAAATGCCTCCCACAAATACCCCTGCAGGCGCACTGGAATGTCCTCCTAAATGCCCCGAAAATCACCACTGTTAAATTGTGGGCCTAGATACTAAGACCTAGCTGGCCCCATTGCAGTCAAACAAAGGTGAGGGGGAGCGTGCCCCCTGTGCCCACCACCATCCCGGGCGACAGCGGTTCGAGAGTAAGACAACAGCAGCAGTTAATTTATAGAAATTTCTCCCTCATCCATATCGTGACTAAGTCTCCGCTTCGCAATATTTTTATTTCTGTTTCTCATTTTTTAGTTCATGTACAAAATTCAATTAGTTTCGCAGTGTCCGGCAAGCTAGATGTAAAAGTTCAATCAATATGCATGGAATAAAATATGTTGCACGTGATATGTTAGCATTGAGGTCCAGCATATTTCTACACAGAAATTTGCAGCGTTAACAAAAAGATGGATGGACCTGGAAATAGTTACCATTGATTTAAGTACATTTTTGAATCAATCCCAATTCCAATCGCTCATCATTTAATCAAATAGTCGTTTCCTTATTTCAATCGTTCATCTAATTGTCTTATTTCGGCAGATGCTGCCCAAATGGCTTCGTTAAAAATTATCTAGCCTTCCCGCTAGATTCGCAACTTTTGTCTCCGTCAACAATCCACTCCAATGCTTTCTCCACGCCGTCAACTGGCAGTCGTTCAATTTCTCCACTCCGCCCGCGTTGTTATTCGAAGCGGCTAATTACAGCGCCGCGTCCGCCGGACTCCGACAGGAGCTGTTGCTAGCGGCAGAACTTTCTCCGGTTCCACCACCGCCATCCCGATCCCGGATCGCCGCCATGACAGCCTGAAAAGTAGTGAAAGCAGCGGGTGTAGAAACGATCAGCATCTCCTTAGAAAATATATTCCTTGGGATAGCAGCAGAGCAATATTTCCAGCATACAATTTAAACAGACGTTTAAAAAGCTGGTCAAACAGTTAACATTTTACATTGTATGATTAATGAGTAATTGCCTAAATGTTTTTGAAATCTAACAAACATGAAACGCTAATCATCTATTCTATTCTTCTATTATAGAAACTGAGCGCGTAATACTAAGTTGTATAAATATTTTGTTAAGAAATACTGGTAGGCCCCAATTGCGAGCAAAGTGCAATGATTTCGGTTTAGAAATATTTAACAATACCGCAACTGCTGTAGGTATCGATGTAAGATACTTTGGCTACAACATTTTGTGCAGCTCATCCGTCACTGAAGAAATACACACACGTAGTCAACATCATTCACAATGCATGCAATGTCATAGCTAGTTTAATGGAGTTACACTCACACAAGATCAAAAACAAACAGCTCTTCCTCCTTTTTTATACTCCGACTGAAAAACTGAGTCATGTAAAGATATTAAAAAGGTCGTAAAGATTGTCAAAGGTGCGACAAAAAATGGGTATGGGGTCCTAAATTCCAATATACCCCTCCCCCCTTCTAGAAAGCTCATGCAAATGGAGCGCTTTATTTCCACAACATTGTCCTTATAGAGCCACCTCTGCGATCCGGCGAAATTTAACCTGCGCTCATCCATCTTGGCATTCGAGTTTATATACCTGAACCGGGTCGTGGAAATCTCTTTATTATGTTTATATGATTAAGTTTAAGATGGGGTTGGGATTATGGTTAAAGTTAGTGTCCGGGTCAGGGCTAGGATTCGAGTTAGTGCCGCGTGATTTTCTCTATCCGGTATGCGAATTTGAAAGAGCCAAGATCGAAAAAGCCACACTGGGTGCAGATTCAATTTCGCAATTTTCCTGACCATGTGTCCCTTCCTCATCCGCCCCGGGGGCCCCTCGGGCCCAGCACGGCGCCCCGCCGGGTCCGTCGAGCCGCCCGCTAGACGGGCGCGTGACGGGACTGCATCCGGAGTGGGTAATCATCGGGACGTAATGAGCTGCGTGACGGGAAATCTTCATCGCCGGGCTCAGTCCGAAGAGGGTGGGGAGGCGGATGGGGAGTGGAAGAGCGGAAGAGAGGAAAGTCCATCATTGCGGACGACACACTCCCGGACGCCATTTAATTCTAATATCGACACAATTTTAAGAAATTCATTCCATGCTTTTTATATTTAAATGTATTTAAATCAGAAATTTGGCATTGTTTTGAACGATCTCAACAACTCAAGTGTAAAGACTCATTTGAAATCAAAATCCAGACCGAGACACAGACCCGTCAACCAGCACAGGCAAACCACACGTTCACAACCAAACCAAGATCTAATCCTGGTTCATCCACTATAATCGACCAGTCCACAATCCCCCGATCCTGACTCCGATCACAATCTACATCCACGCAACTGAGCATAAGTGTACAGAATTTACGCGTAAATTTCGTTACAACTCCACCAAATTAGGCCTGTCTCATTCAAAGCTGCATTGCCGCATGCATTGCCGCTAAACGTGGTCTTTGCTAAAATGCTGTCGCTTGCAAATCGATCTATTATCCCAATTTCTTAAAGCGCTAATTGGTATAGCCGACGTGTAGAACCCTTTTGAAGTCGGGAAAAGCGACAGTAAAACTCTTAATAATTTGATTGGTGTTTAGTGTTGCTGCCAAATAGGCGCCTTGTCGCCCTATACATTGAACACAGTGAATGTCACTATTATTAGAACACGCTGTTGTCATTTTGCGTGCATGATATGTTGCTTGATTGAGTAAATTATGATTGTCTGATTGATTGAATGCGGTGATAGAGCAGCCAGATCATGATAATTAATCAGAAGCAGGGGAAATTACAGAAAAGGAATTCATACTGGAATTGCCTAATACAGGCGCCTCAGTTTCATCAGAAAATGTTTGTATAAGTTCACACTAAACAACAACTTAGACAATCCAGTTCCGAAATGTAAAAAAAGTATATTGCTAGGAAAAAGTCAAGAGCAAGGAATGCATTAAAATTAATTACTAAAACAATCATTTGATTTTAAAGCAATTAAATTTGACTACCTGATCTTTGCCATTGACTTTAAAATCTGCTATTTTTAAAGGCACTGACCATTGTTAGTGTTGCTATAGCTATATCGCGATAGAAATAATGTCGCTCTTGCTAATTCACCTCGAAGTGAATAACGTAGTGACAAAAATTAATTTATCAAGACGAAGGTTTTGAAAGCTGTTGCCTTTGGAAACGAACGGCGTGTTGAGAAAAAATCCATCAGCCCTGATGCGGTTGTGTTGCCTTTGCTGCCTTGTCAGCAGACCCTTGCCAGCCGACGAATAAAAAATTGACCTGGAGCCCATTACTTCCCGGGCCAGTAGTAAAAGGCGATTGAAGAAAGGGAAGCGGTTCAGTGTCGGCTCCCTTGCACAGAACCGGACTGTAATAGTCTTTGTCAATACCAACGGTCCTTAAACTACAAATCCCCCCCCCCCTCCCCATCCTTGTTAGCACAATACCTTCTTTCAAGATTTTCGTCAGGATGATCGCTGATAAATAGCCTTCCGTCGTTTGAAAAGAACTTTATTGTCGCTCTGTGTAATTAGATTCACAAATCATCGCCGCAGAATACGAATTATCGTGCGTAGTTTTTATCGTTTGTGTCATAAGTTTCTGCTAGTGCATCTGCTGTACCATTCGTTATTAATCCTCAGCAGCAGAAATTAAATAAATTTTCATTCGGATGATTGATTGATGTTCATAATTCTTATACTCACAACAGTACTCACAAGTTGTGTTAATCGTGAAAGTGTCGTGTTCACGATAGTTTCAAGACAATCCAGTCAATTTGGATTAAACAATAACTTATGCTCAAATGAATCTAAGCAATTATTCTGGCGCCATGCACTTGTCCACTCCTTGCTTACAATTCAGTTTAGAGGCCTGTATTGGCTCAACTGCGGATAAAATAAGGATAGCTTTATAGGTGCTTTGAATTGACCCGATAACTACACCGTGGCTCAAAAGTAAAAAACCCCATGAATTTCTGCAATAACTACTAAATACAAAAAGCGTTGTCAATGAAACTTTGACTATAGTGACTCGTATCATTGCTTCATATTTCTGCCCATTTTCGAGTTGAATTTCATCGAGCGGTTAGATGATATGAGTAATTAAAGTTGACCTACTAAAAAAAGCATCAACCAAGCTGAGAAACTGCTTAATTGCTATTCGCATCAATAATTTTGTGGTAACAGTCTCTTTTATATTCAAATTATTGTTAGCAATCCAGGAATGTTCCTACACGTTTCAACAAGATTTGATTCCAATGCACGATAAACGTGAAACGTTCGAAGAGAGTAGTAATAAAGACGAATGACACAAAGCGCTGGGGGTCAAAGTGGCGCAATAAAAATCAGCGTCGAAAACCTGAAGCATGGAATTACAAAAGAATTTGACACAGTTGAGCAGTCTGTAGTTATCACAAATATAAGCAGCAGCGTGAACAATTGTTGGCTTGCACAAGCGGTGCAAACGGCAATTAAGCAGTTGCCCAGCTTTTTTGATGCGTTTTTTTATAGGTCAACTTTGACTACTCGAATTTTTTAACTGCTCGATGAAATTCAAAGCAAATTGGCAGCAATATGAAGCAATGATACAAGTTAATGTGATAAAAAATTTACTGCCAACGCTTCTAGTTGTCCGTAGTTATTGAAGAAATTCGTTAGGTCCTTTACTACTGAGACACGGTGTATTTCAACAGCAACCAATCAAAATAATTCGGCCTGTTCGCTCATTTGCCTATGAAATATTATTTACCGCGCTTTTGCGACGCGTATACAAGGTTGCTTGAGGAGATCGATATCCAATCAGAGTTGCTCATTTGTTGTTGATAAGTCAGGTCAACCTATGTTCTCCAGCTAACCTAATTATCCGGAAATGTCTAACTGGTAGGTTATCTGTAGTCCACAGCGGCCCTTGAGCACTTCTTCATATTTAAACCTCATGAAAAAATGTCAGTTGACTACAATGGACCAGATGCAATGCATAGACATAACGAATGTTTGAGACGTCGTGACATCGTCATTCCATTATCCATATCAGTAATATATAACATATGTAATTGTTCGAACCATCCAGGTAGGTGTGGCGTTGGACAAGAGTCAGCTACGTGTATTCTCAAGCAATAACAGCAAGTCATCTGGTATATTATTGTCCCGAGGATACTCGCAGCCCATCTCCGTCTTTCACTCTTTCTCCTACTCGTCACGAATTCAGCGATTATTCACCGAATTCTGATTAAATCGATGCAAAAAAATCAGGCTTGTATCCGATTTCTAAAAGTGTGTCACTAATCACTAATCACTGAAAGTATCGACAGCATACCAACTGTAGTCACCGTCTGCGTTGCATAAATTTGTTGTAATGAAATCGTTAACTAGACTGAACTTCGGCGAATATCACAGTTCCCTAATTTAGCAATGATTAACAATGCGTGGTTGCTCGACCTCGATTTAAGTTGGATTTAGTTTTGTGGTCCAAACTAACCAATCAAATTATTCGATACAATTCTCATAGATTTTCATTGGTAAATTCGGACTGCGATATTAAATCGCACTTAAATCGAGGTCGAGCAACCAGCCGTTAGTATATCGCTCTTTTTCCTCACTCGATTGCAGCCTACAACGATCGTACATGTACTTCATGTTCAGACATCGGATTCAACGATTTGCTACTACAAAGTCTATGGTCCTGGATCTTTCGACCCTTAATCCTTCCGAGACTCACAGATGACGCTTTTTACTCATAATTCTCCACAATGTCATTATTACTTTCGACCCAGGACATTACTTCTAGACCATAAACCCAATCATCTTTATGTAGCCTAAGGTAGGCCTACTATTGATGGATCCTGTATGAGGGGCATGGGGTCCACTGGTCCCTCAATTATCGTTGTGTTTGATTTTAAATGATAATCATGCAATAGTGCGGAAAGAGTTAGAAATTGGATGTATTGCAGGGTGGCAACTTGGAAAGTAAGGATTTTTGTATCCGTTCAAAAATTTATACAGCTGAGCCACTGCATATATTTTCTTATGTATTTTATTTATAGTTATCGGAACTGTTTAATGATGCAATTTATTATTCACTATTCAATTCTATTTACTATTTACTTGTTATTTATTTACTCAGAATATACAGACATCATTATTTGATAATATTACGCTCTTGCTGCTAAAGAAACTTGTGATACATGTAGCCTACGTCTAGTGTCCTGCAGCGTATTTTTTCGTGTAATACTACGCTAATATTTTAAGCTTATCGGTTTTTTATGACAAGGGCCTAAACAATTGACTATTTTGCATTTCCTTGAATAAATCTGCTGACCATATGGCTTACGATTTTCAGTATAGGCCTATATCTTGCTTTCTGTTAAATGTTTAATGACTGAAAATAATAATAATGGCTGCAACCAACATTATTACTTCAAAAATTACTGCAGCTACGTGTAAATAACGCTACTATACACATGTTAAGCTACACTAGCTTTGCCGCTGCTAATTTGTTAAAATACCAACTTGCAACTCATTCGGAATTAATGTGTGCCAAGCTGTGGGTTTGCTTGCTCCCATGATCGTTCACATCCATGTAATAACGTGAAGTAAACGTCACAAGCACACACATTATGATACCTGTCATTCGCTGGTCGAGTCTGGTTTCACAGAATGCGACCGGTATCCCATCGTCGGCCAGGTCTCCTATAATACTACGGGGCCGTTCACAAATTAGATAACGCTGAAAAATATTTTTTAGCCCATCCACCCCCCCTCACCCCCTATTGGATAATAACGGAATGCTTAACTACCCACCCCAACATCAGATAACACTCCAACTTTCGCTCACCCCCGCAAAATTTTCCAAAATGTCAAGGGATCACTCAACGGGGAGAGAGGGGGTGCTGACGGAATTTTTTCGGCCAAAAACAAAAAAAATTATCTTGGAGGGACCAAATATTATCCGGTTGGCTTATTGTACGATTTTTAGGTTTGTTATAAAACGCTATGCAAAATCATCCATCCACTCCATATAACGCCACCTAACAAAATCGCTTACCCCGCTTACCCAGCTTAAAGCGCTACGTAATTTGTGAACGGCTCCTATACAACACAAGCGAGAAGCCGTATGATGCTCGCGAGCTCCGCGCAATCTGCACTTGCAAGACATCCGTCGACAGACGCAGCTGTTCGCCGCAGACTCTTTATCGGGACTAACTACATTTAGGCTCGCCGTCTCAACGATGCCAATCGCACTGCGCCGGATCCGACTCAGACCCGGCAGGCCTATCCAATGACGCGCTGCTCGAGCAATGCGCTTTCGCCAGCGACTCGTTCTACAGAGGCTGTTCCATACATTTTTGTCGGAGGGATGACCCGTAAAAGTCAATCATGACCAGAGCTAAGTGTAGTGGGAGTATAGAACTCCAAAAACGACGTTTTTTGAAACTCTACTCGGACTTAGGAATGGGTAGGAGTAGCATTACTCGTAAACGTGGACGATGGTGGAGTACGGCTACTCGCTTTTTGAAATCGTGTGGCGTAGGTAGTTACAGCTGTAAATTTACTGCTGCCTCTAATAATGAAAGACAGGAAAATGAAGAAGTACTATTAGGCAGGGCTTTGAAAATCAAGCTGTAGGCCTAGGCCTACAGTTAAGAAATAACCAATGACTTTTGATATCTCCCTCCGCCCCGCTCATGAGTAGGCCTACTCCTTTTTTGAAAGGCACAGGAGTAGGACTACTCCTGCTTTTTAAGCAGCAGGAGTAACGCTGCATCTACTTTGTAAGGGCTAAACTAAACTCTGATCATGATTCCATCCGGTGCCGAACTCGCACCCCCGGGGGGTGGGAGAGAATAGAAAATTGTCCTTTGTAATTGTAAATTGTACTTTTCGTTGAGATAATTTGCTTCACACGCTGGTGGGGGAGATGATTGTCATAATTGACAAATTTCTCTTATTCTACTTTTATTTTTGTAACGCTAAAATGAAAAATCTTTGAATGCTAATGGAGAGCTGCATCCCCTCTCATTTCCTATGTGAACCGCCCATGTCGTTCTCCTCTGTCAGCATCGGGGCTACCCGTATGCTTCTTCCTCTGGCGTGCAGACACCAAGGCCCAGACATTATGTCGTATGTAGACGTCAAGATCTTCATTTTCGGGCGTCGCGGGCTCGAGCCATAAAAGTACTGTCTCTCTCTCTCTCTCTCTCGCTCTCTCTCTCTCTCTCTCTCTCTCTCTCTCTCTCTCTCTCTCTCCAGTGCTCTGCCAAATGGAAGGTCTTTGGTGTCCAAATCTTTCATCCTATCCGATCTTCGGCTCTTCTCTTCACATCCGCATACGATTCCTTCTCAAGCAGGTCGTCTATCATTCCGATGCATGGCCGTCCCGGCCCTCTCTTACCCTCCAATCTTCCCTCCACCACCTCTCTCAACAAACCCTCTCCTCTCATTACATGAAAGTACTAATCTACTTTCATTACATGCAAGTAATAAATGATTCAATTACAGCGACGCCGAGATCTTTGAAATCTGGCATCTAGTGACGCCGGGAGTTCGATTTTTTGACGTTGGGCGTCGTATCGAATTTTGGCCGCAGCAAAGATTTCTACTCACATCGTGTACCCTTGGCAAAGGTGGTTTACATTCGTCAGTCATAAGTGTTTCTAGGAAGCCTACAAGTCTACAGTGGAACCACCTCCAGTGACCATCAGCTGGTGCAATGGGGCATCACCTCCTCCCTCTATGGGGCTATTAAAAATGGTAATCAACATACACAAGACAATCAACATCAGCCCCAGAATGAGCAAAAAATTCGACATTAATTTATTTTATCAACGTATCTAGGCTTAGCATGAGCTGTTGTATTGCGCGCATACAAGGTCTGGCATCTGAACACGGCTCCAGGCATTAACAAAATTGCTATGGCATCTGCAGACGGAAGCGCCAACGTTGTCAACCGGGCTCAGCCGGAAATAAGGATTCCAGGCGGAAGGAGGAAAGATGAAGCGGAAGCACTACGATGGCGTGACACTATTCAGCGGCTACACGTACACTCGAGTCGCTTTGTGCCAAATTGTGTGCACAACACCAGCGTCAATCGCACGAAGTAGACCTAGAGATGCAAAACGTTACGACAAAACCATCGAATTTATCACTTTAGACAGTCCTTCGATGTTACAAGAAATAGGTTTATCAAGAAATAGGCATTGCGTAAGTTATCTGAATAATTTTAAAATAATTTCAATAATAATTCAACATCTGCTAAGCTTTCGCTATAATCTATTTACATGCACAAAGCACCAGCCCGTATTGTAAACCATTTTGACATAGCCTAGTTCTGAACTGAATATCTTACACGTTTATAATTTTGGAAACTTATAGAATCGCCCGAAAAATGCATGTTGTACGCTGTACATTGTTAAAAATTGTTATTGCTCATCGAGCCCGAGCCCATGCCCATTGCTACAATTTGTCTCCATAGGCTATTCTTCAAATATTCGCATTGCTTTAGTAGCGTAAACAGCATCCATTGTAGAAAAAACACCAGAAAGCATGCAACTGTTTTTTTTGCATTTTTACGCAGGCCTACCATAGTTTAGGCTAAATGCTGTTTTGTGTAGACCTGTAGACATGTGTAGGTCTACTGAAGTGTCGCCGTATGCTACTGCGCATACTCAGGGCCTCAGGCCCGTGCATTTGGCCTGAGATTGATCATTCCCTATGAAATCAATTACGCTGCTGGAAACATGAAGCTAATAGCCTCTACAATGGGCTGCATCCCTTAAACATTTCCAGCACATTAATCAAATCTTGTCGTTATCGTTATATGATAGTACAATCTTATTATTCTATTAGATTGATTTGTAGATGCATTCATCCACCGCAGCAGTAACGATATGAATATATTAGATTGCGGCAACATATTAGATTGTTACAATGACATATCGCTTCGACTTTGTCGACGGGCATTATGGGAAGTTTGATGACGTAAGTGCATGCGCCACGTGACCAGGGCCGGCGTTAGGGTTGCTGTCCCCCCTCCCGAAAACATCCTGATGAGTCCCCATGGCGCCACGATTTTGAAATAGGCTGATACCAGCCAAAGTTTTTCTCGACTTTTTCCCTTCCCGAACTGAATTTTTATTTCAAAACCAACTCACACGAGGGGGGGTGCTGACCGAAATTTCCCTAATGACTCCCCAGTGGGTTCCAAATAATCTTACAAAACGTTATAACATGCCTTTTTCGATCAAAATACTATGTAAAATTTAATCATTTTTACCCCAGTGGCCCCTCCCACAGCCGTGGCCCCCCCCCCCTCCCCCCCCCCCGGTTGTGGGGTGCGGGGACCCGGACGCCGGCGCTGCACGTGACCCGGCCTAGCCGCCGAAGATACGGCTGACAATGGTCGAATGACGACTCACGTCGTTGACTCGTGGATCATATTAATGCGCCTCATGATTTATTCCTTCTGGTATTAATACGTCGCGGCGAATGAGTCCCACAGGGGGCACTATGCGGCGACAGGATGGGGCGGGCTGAAACTAGAGGGAGGGACGTGGAGAGAGAAGGGGTGGTTGGATGAGCGAAAACGAGAACGTTGAAGCACGCAGATATAATGAGGAAGCAAATCGTGTTAACAGCATTAGGGCCTACAATTAAGGTATAGTTACAAATTTCAACAAGTTAGACAATGCGACAATAATTCTTAACTACGTTAACTTTTGATGCTGTGTGTTGTGGTTCGATAATAAAAATACCCTTTTGTAAATTCGTGACGCCACAACCTCGCCAACGTGATCAATTTAAAACATCAAATCATGATTTCATTAATATTCAGTATACAGTATATTCTCTTATTATTAATTCAATTTTCATCAAGTATGGGCTATAGTATAAGGTGCATGCCCATTCATGAAAGCTAAGTAGACTAATATACGCCACAATATATTGTAAAATCTATTCACATTTAACGAAACATAAACCGGTTGGCTAATAAACATAAGCCGGTTGTCTAATGAAACGAAAAGGTAGCGTATTTCTCAACGTCGTGCAGTGAAACACAAATTTACGTTAGGATTCCAACTCGTTCTGTGAGAAATAAAACGTGCATTTATTTCATACTGCGGAGGATAAAATAGCAGCCTATAACTAGCAAAAAAACATTTCATCCACCGTGCAATGACGAACGATTGTCGCTAGCCATTTCAGAGTCTACTTTCAAAAATGAAATTCACGCAATGACAACTGTGGTGAGTAGGTTTGCAATGTGCGACATTATATTGCGAAAAATCGTTCCTGTTTTGCAGAATTCGACTTCGACGCTGGATATCCGTATCGTGGCCACTCTATGCAAGTCAAGCAAGGCCTTGTAAGGATTCTAAGAAAAGGATTCTAAGAAAACAGGCGTAAATTCTTTGATAAACACCGTATTGGACGATAGATAGTATGTTTGCCAAACCATTGGCGAGACAAACGGAAGCTAACTCCATCAGCTGTGCGCTTGTTGAAGCCAGTGATTCTAAAGCAATATTTCCAAAGTCTGTCGGCAGGCCTGTAGCCTATAATCGTGGGAGTGGCAGTACTTTCATATTTCCAGTTCATCATATTCAGTTGCACACTGTAGGCCCCCACAGCAGCCGCACAACTTGAGTTTTAAATGCTGTGTACGGCTGTTACAGCAGTCCAGACTATAAATTATTTTAAAAATAAATTGGCTATGAAACTATCCGCTGCATAGCCTACATGTGGCGGACTTTTTTTTTTAGTTATTTGGGCCTAAGTAATTTAGGTCAAATGTGTCTAATTTGGAGTTGGTATTTAACGCACTGATTATTTATCACAGAAAACGCGCAAAGCAGAAATTTTAATAAACATCTACGGGGATATAAACTCGTATCACATTTTATGAAAGGTTTATTGTATATAGCCTGTATAGCTCGCATAGCAAAAAAGGACTGGTGCTTGCAAACATAAAATTAACGAATAAAAAGTTATACCCGCGTACAAACACGTCATTATTATGTTTGATAGACAGGCAATAATTATATAGGCTACCTTCAATTCAATGAATTTTGTTATAGATTACGATCCAAAAATATATTAACACAAGCCCAATCATAATTGCTTTTATAAATTCTCCCTTCGTAAATATTGACACAACAAGCACCATTTTGAAGATTACTACGGGGATTCAAATTCGGCCAAAATTTTTATAAAACCGTGAACGCCGCTGCACTTCCGCTACAGCGTAGTTCTGTAAGTCAGACACCTAGAAGAGTACGGTATCAGTTATTCCACGTTCTAACGTCGTCGAAATGACGACGGAATCTCTCCGCGCCCGTTCGCCCCTCTTACGTCCAGTGTCAAGTCGCGTCACCGGAGACTCCGCTACATGAAATATTTACAAGTCCGGTGCAAACTAATTTAAGGGAGAGCGTTGCCGTGGTGTCACCGCCGCCTCGCGAGTGCCTATGCTGAATTTTAATAAATGGGGGAATTGGCGAAGGATAAAAGACGTCGCATTTTTGGTCATTGGATGCATTATTCATCGTCATCTTCAGATTCTGCAGTCGACGAATGTGTTGCTTTTAAGCGATTGATGGAAAAATTTGTCGTCTTTCTGATTTATGTTTTTAAAGATTTTCTACCTATGCGAGTATGCGCGTGCAGTTTAAAATAGAAGCTTTTAATCTACTCAAAGCTAAATTTGTGCGTGTTTTTTCGAATTAAGCGTGCGAATCAAAATAGAAGTAGAAATACTTTTCCAACTCATCTTAAGAATTCAGGGTTCGGCCCGCGCCTCTAATTCATTACTTTAACCATCGACTTGACCACTTACCACAAGCCATGTTTTCTTGTTTCTCTACTCGATATGCCAGAAGAGAGTTGAGCTACATTGCACACCGCTAATCAACCCAGAATGGTATCAGCTACCTTTTGCTGCGGTCCTGCAAAACTTCGGTCAAATCTTGCTTACAGTCGAGCAGCTGCGACCAAAAAGCGTCGTCCCCGTGACGGGCACAACTGGGGAAGATACTCGTAAAAGTGTTGCAAAAAGTAGATTATTTTTTCGTCCTGGAGTACGCACGTGAATTTATTAAAGATTTACATTTTCTCATTACTACGCTTTTGTACCGCCGTCCTCCTTCTGAAGTCTTGAGCAGCAATGCCTCACAGCGGGCTCCCTTCAGCCATCCCCGTCTATCGTCAAACAACAGGGCTCTTCTGCACTCGGCATCTTCCCCCCCCCCCCCTCCAGGCCTTCCCCTCCCCCCACTCAACTCCCTTCGGCTGTTTTTCCGGCGTTAGCCGTAATAGCGGCTAACAGATGACTAGTCACGTTCGCGGGTTGTCAGCGCATAACGTCGCGCTCCCGTGACGCGCCAACGACGCGACTTCACACTTCGCCGCTAATCACCAGATCTACTAACGACTCAGTACTGGTCTCTGTTCTCGCAGGCCTTAACGTAAGGATGCTCTTTCATGCATATACACTTGATCCATAGTCAAGTGTATATCACGTGCATGAGATCGAAAGGAGCTTGAATCTTTCATGGCATTCTATTCATCATTTGCTCCTATATATGTGATAGTGCATGACATTAGCTTGAATCGCTAGAATGGGTATGTGCGATTGTAAAGCGCCCTTGTGATCACTTACGTCATGTTATGGCGCTATATAAGTTGTCCGACATTGATTGATCGATTGATTGATTGATTGATTGATTGATTGATTGATTGATTGATTGATTGATTGATTGATTGATTGCTTTTTGATCGATATGTAGTTATCAAACAAAATGTTTTGTTATAAATCACGAATTGTAGTCCCGGGTATAGAAAATGCGTAATGAAAGATAGAAATAAATGTAAATCGCAAAATGGGTAAGGCTAGTTATTTATAAATCGGTATAACGCGTTATATCAGTATAAACGGGGGGAAGAGTGATGCTATAATAGTAAGGCCATAAGTGAACACGCAATTTAAGCATGAGATCGAAAACGAGTGTAGGCCAACGCCGGAGTTAAGAACGACCTCAGAAAAGAAAAATCATTGCTTTTGACATAGAAATAAGTTTAGGGGCCGAGAAAAGGATTTGTTTTGACTTAGTAACGTTTTGGGAAAAGCTCTGTCCCTACCCCACCCTCATCACCCCCCCCCCTTGCCCCCCCGCCGCTCGCGAGTAATTTCTGCACGAAAGAAAACAACGCGTACTGCTTCCGCGGGCTGAAAATTCGCTTGCGTATTGTGTATACCGTAACAAATGCGCATAATTATTCCGAAAAGGTATCTTTTTTGTAAAAAATGTTCAGTTATGATAACTTAATGAGGAAACCTTAGGTTCCGCGACCTGGTTTGCAGCTATAGCTGTGTGGTCACCCTCTGGCCACGGATGTAGATATGAAGTTCACTGCAATAAGTTAAAGGGCCGTAAGTTTAATAAGTTTATTAAGTTTAAGGGCATTTACTTATATCCTATTGCTCAAAAAAAATCTGAGACTTTAATCAATCATCGGTAGCCTATAGGCCTACATCCGCTACCAATCACAACATGCGAAATAGAACTTCGTTCGATCTCTCACTGCGCTGATTGGCTGACGAGGTAATGATCTCGGACCAAATAGTTCCTCCTTCGTCTATCTGACGAGCATAATTTCGTTTAGCCCAATACTGCTTATCGGAGGACAGACAAAACTACATAAGCCAAACAAACTTATATTTTCTTTGTTTTAGGTTGTCCATAAATTATAATGTTATCGTCCAGGCATCGATGCTCTTGATAGTGTAATAGGGAATTCTAATCTAGAGCGATCGTTGCAAGATTGACCGGTTGCGTCAGGATTGCGCTGTAATTTGACAGCTTAGGAAAGAATTACGCGTAGAATACAATGATAGTGAAAAATGCATGTAAACGCAGTCAATAAACACATCAAAAACGTCGCTGTAGTAATACTGCAGGCCGGGGAACAAAGAATTGGTTTACAGGGTACAGCCCAGAGCTCTCCGGGCGAGGCGTAAAAGGCGACTAAGGAAGGGGGAGCGGTTCTACGCCGGTGTCACGGCAGGGACGGCACCGGTCCTGTAGGCTACTCCTTTTTCAAAGGTACGTTGCGAAAGACGGCGCGACATTCTTAAGAAGAAGGCGTAACGGAATTCCGATTTCATCAGGGCAAAAATAAACTCTCCGTGGTGGGGACACGCGTCCCCACCACGGACGAGGGCGTCCTTGCTATAAATTTGACTGATGCGCGGGCTGGAGGTTTAGGCCAGGGTGGGCTAGACTGTTTATAGCTGCGCCCTGCTTCGCTGCGCCAACCTGCGCTTTCCGACAGGCCAACGCCCGCAACTTTATGTACGCCCACCGAAAGCTTCTGTCACAATGCACGGTCACATCATTTTTAAGGCTATTGAATTAGCGCAGCATACGCCTTGTTTCATTTAGACCTTTTGCTATCATTTAAGACCGGTTGCTAGACTTCGATTTGAAGTGCGATTTTATTTTGTAGTCTGAATTAACCAATCAGATTATTCGATACAATT
>JAQIWG010002358.1:0-20640 GCA_034695025.1 Chamaedrilus cognettii | reverse complement strand
ATGCTGAACGTTATTGCGAATTCAACAGAAATTCAACCAGTTGGCAACACTTTCCGCCAATAATCGGACGAGTGGTTTGGGTTTCGAGTTCGCTTACACGTCTCTAACCCCAACTTTTCGACCTACAGAAGTTCATAGGGGTCTGCGGTGCTTGCGCGGTTCGGCTTGCTCGCATTCGCTCGGTGTTGCTGGCGGCGGCTGCGCTCTGCGTCGCGCGCGTCGCGCGCGTCGCGCGCGTTATTTCATTCGCTAGGCGCGTTCGCGTCGTCTTCGCTTCGATCGATCGTCGTTGCAACTTCAACTTTTTTCTGCTTCTTAGTTTTCAGCCTAGAATAAGCTAAGAAATTTTGGAAAAAAAGTGAAAAATGGAAAAATGGAAAAGTGAAGAAAAACGACGGGGGACGCGTGTCGCCGGCTTTTTTCGGAACTTTCCGTTTTTTCGGCACCACTCGTTCAATTTAAAGAAATCCGACATCATATCGAGCCATCCGCGTGGGGGATCGACCCCCCACGCTCCCCGAAAATTTCAGACAGAACAAGCAATCCGTTTCAGAGATACACGATAAAATGCATTTTGAAAAGTAAAAAAATTTACGCCGCCCCCCCTTCCCCCCACTTTTAACGTTTGTTTGCTTTTTCCAATTTCCAATTCGAATTAGCATTAGAAATGATGCCGAACGTCGTGCCAGTTCCAGCACTATACGCTTCAGACGCGACGCAAAAGTGGAATTTCTGAGTAATGCAAAAGAGCTAAAAATCGTATGACGAATGAAAATCAGTCGAAATTCCATTGCCCATTCGCTGGAAACACTCCCCCCGCCCTCCCCCCCCCCCCCTTCTTTCCAGTTTTCACGATTCTAAAATTTCGACTCGAATTAGCATTAGAAATTAGCATTAGCATAAAAAATGATGCCCAACGTCTCGTCGTTTCCAACGCGACGTTTCCAAAGCGTCGCGAAAAAGTCGTCAAATCCCTACTTCCGGTCGTCCCACAGACTTTTCCTCAATTCGTCATGTGGGGAGTCCAGTTGGCAACACTTTCCGCCAAAAATTAAACGAGTGGTCAGGTTTTTGAGTTCTCGGACACTTCTCTAACCCTAACCCTAACTATAACCCTAAACCCTAACCCTAACCGTAACCCTAACCCTAACCGAACCATATCTTAACCCTAACCCTAAACCCTAATCCTAACCCGAACGCTAACCCTAACTTAACCACGCCCTAACCCTAACACTAATCCTAACCATAACCCAAACCCTAAACCTAACCCTAAACCTAACTCAAACACTAACCCTAACCCTAGCCCTAAACCTAGCCCTTGTCGGCCGAGTCGGGCTAGTCGGCCAAGTTAGGCGAGTCGGGCTAGTCGGGCGAGTCGGGCTAGTCGGCCGAGTTGGGCGAGTCGGGCGAGTCGGGTTAGTCGGCCTAATCGTCAAAGTCGGCCTAGTCGCCCGAGTCGGGCTAATCGTCAAAGGAGTGACAGAACGGCTTGCATTGAGATCCACGTCTGGCCAAGCGTGTCGGCCGGATCGGGTGAGCGTCTTCAAGAGTAGTTCTTTACGAAAACCGCAGAGCTCGCTCGAGACACTTTCCCGTTTGGCGCTGTACCTAGCAAGCGCCAGTCCTCTTCACGAGCCGAGCCAAGAATGCTCCGCTCTGCGGTCGTCACGGCTGATTGAGTGCCGGTAGGTCCGGCCTGTAAGAGTAATAATTACTTAACCGGTGATGTGTAGACAGGCAGACCGCTGCATGGGCCTAATTACAATGCAGACGGGCTGCGAATCGGAATCTTCGAGAGGCATCTGTTAAAGAACGACGTCGCTCAGCCTTTTTCCCGTGAGTCGAGACACTGCGGTGATCCTAAGACCGGGGTTCAATGAACGACGTCTTCTCTCGATGTTTTCCCGTGAGGCTCTTTAACTGTACGAATTAATCGTTTTTCTATAATTAAGTCTCATAATTAAGAATTATTATAGAGGCCGCACAATGCTTAATAAGCCATGAAAATCTTAGAAACGTAAACCGGTCAATCAGTATGTTCTTTGGACACAAATAACACACTGATATTCAAAAAAGTTAGTAATAAAAAAAACCAAATATCAGTATTTGACATTGCAACATAATAGTAGTCAACTTGTATAATCAAACCGCATAATAATACTGATTAATGATAGGTCTCGATGTCTGACAGATAAAGCTACATTTCCGAATGTAGCAACCGATCGAGACTCTGCGGTAAACCTATAGACCAGGGCTCAAGTAACGACCGCGCCGCTCTACGTTTTCCCGAGAGTAGGCTATACTGACGGTAAACCTATAGACCAGCGCCCAAGGAATGACAATTTTCTCGTGTTTACTCGTGAGTAGAACAGCGCCCAAGAAATGTCACTTCTCTCGATGTTTACCCGTTAGTAGGCTACCGACGGTAAACTATAGACCAGCGCTCAAGGAATGACACTTCTCTCGATTCTTTCCCGCGAGTTGACCATAGACCGGGTCTTTATGTTGAAGCCTCGAGCAGCGCTTTCACGACGACGCTGCGCTGCGAGCCCCGCCGAGAGAACTAAGCCCACTTCGACGAGAGCGCAGAGGCTCGGTCACGGCTGGCTGCACACGGCTAGACGGTCGATGCATGCCGGACGGCCCGACACGACCACACGCACGTATTAAGATCTCGTTTATGCAAATCGTTCTATCGCTTCTCGCCAATCAAACTTAGCTCCTGGATCACATCAAGGCAAACCGTTTCGACCATTTTTCCGACGCGTTGTCGCCGCTTCCTAACATTGCATTTCGCTTGTAGACCTGCGCTTTTATAACGTCCAATTACTGCTGTGCCGTTATAATTTGCTTAGGTCTGTTAATCAGCATCATAATGTGTTCAAAAATGAGCAGTAGACCCGTTATCCCGGTAGGCTGAGCTTGATTTTAGCAGGTGATCTCTTGATATTTGTACCGCTGCATAATATGCATCGGTGTGGCATAATCTGTTACGTGTACAATTGTAGGCCTACATGTACATGTAATGCAGAGGCGCTGCCACTACAAAAGCTCTAGAGCAGTATCTCCAAGAGGCGCCTATGAAACAACGATATCGCTCGGTCTCGTTTCAGTAAGTAGGTCACTAATCGAGACTACGGTGATCCTAAAACAGGGCCCAATGAACTGTCGTTGTTTTTTGATATTTTTTTTCGAAAATGTACAATATCATGATTTAAAATGCGACAATTGGCTAGATTATTTTTGACAATTAATGACGACCGGCGGAATGAAAGAAGTTTTAGACAAAAAACCACAACTTCTTGGTGTTTTGTACCATAATTGCATTCGGAAAAAATGAGTTTTTTCATATTTTTTCTTTATTGTCAAAGGCTCATATGCAGGAAAATAACTGTATTAAGACCGTCAATCAGAACATTCTGTGAAAGTGGTGTGGCAAGGTTGGCATAATGGTTGTAAGCTAAAACTGCCTGCTATTTTGAAGACAAACCAGTTTGTGTAGACCATAGGCCTTATAACAAAGCTGTGTTGTCCTTGCATAATCCTCGATTGACATTAAGAAACTGGTAAGAACATTTGTAGTGCATATTATACTCCTGAAATGGCTGTTTTGAAATGTTTGTTTGTTTTGAAAGGTTTTCCAGCCGCAAGCCGGAGAACAAAGAATTAGCTTGCAGCCCAGAGCTACCCGGACGAGTTGTAAAAGGCCACTGAAAATGGTAGCGGTTCTTAATAATAACAATAATTTTTATTATGTCATTAGGCCTAGTACAGTAATTTTTAAGCGACAACTTTGCCACCATGAATCTGGTCACACTATGAATCTGTTGACGTTTCGCTACAAAATTATAAAAATTTATATTTG
Organism: Chamaedrilus cognettii; assembly: GCA_034695025.1. Lineage (NCBI taxonomy): Eukaryota > Metazoa > Annelida > Clitellata > Enchytraeida > Enchytraeidae > Chamaedrilus > Chamaedrilus cognettii. The sequence continues at coordinate 16,775 of JAQIWG010002358.1, read as the reverse complement.
CAATTTTACTCTGAAGGTTGTAATTCTAACGCCTAATTTAGTTAGGCATAGTCATTAACGGTTTGTAGTGCGACAGCAGTTATGACAAACGGTAAGATTTTCAGATGGTGAGGAATGAGATTATTTTAAAAGAATGACCGTACTAGATTAAGTACGCTAGGCTGCTGTGGTATAGGCCTGCGTAGATAATCCCGTTTTAAAATACGAATTTAATCTTGAATTGGACTAGTGGTTAGGTATCACTCATGATGCCAACAGGCATCGCATTGTGAGATTTTACTCGGAGTACTTTAGAATTAGTGTTAGTGTAGTCTTTCAGTCACCTAGGCCTACTTACATTGTGCTAGTGTTAAATTGATAGCAAGTTTTGCCTTTTCAGCTTGAGGTAGGCTAATTGTTTAAATCTATGCAACTTGCCCTAATTGAGAGTTTGTTTGATTAATATGTATATTACACTTCTTTATTTTTCAAACCGTTATTTGTTTAACAGCGTATTCCTTTGACGGGCTGCTGGTGTTTGGAGCCCTCGTGATCTGCACCTGTGCCTACATGAGTCGGGTGCCAAAATTAAAGCAATGGCTACTCTCGGAGAAAAAGGGATTTCTTGGTATCTTCTACAAAGGTGCGGTAAACCGTGTAAACCGATGTCAGCATTAAAACTTAATGTTCATTTGTGATGAATATTTTAAATACAAATAGCTTGTTTTAGTTTTCATAGGTTCCAAGAGCTTGTGGTTTTTGGTTCATTCTTAGAAACAGATTTGCTTCTTTGACAAAATTTGATCAGTTCTATTTAGTTCAAAATAATGGTAAATGATCTACTATGTAAGCAGTAAATAGGACATACAATTTGTTTAAATTCAATTAGCCTAAAACAAATGTGAAAATAATTGTACATGTAGACCCAAGATGAAAGGAAAAATGTCTAAATAATTTTTTTGAAAATCTGTTAAAAATTATTTGTTTAAAAATCGCTATCAATATATTTGAAATCAACTTGGTTTAAAATAAAAAAATTGTGTCCGTGATGCTTCAGCCGCAATTATTGGTACTCGTCTGCATTACCTTGTGTCGGCCCTCTGCGCTACGATGGCATTCTACGTCCTCTTGATCAAGTGACATCAATGAGTGACATCAAACTGTGACAATAAACTCGTGACAGTGACTGTGGCACGGTGACAACGTAGATTTACACTCAATAATATCATTTGTGGGCGAAAATTTGGACTTGATGTCTGCAGCAGTAGTGGAATTTATCAATATTTTGACCGGATCGCAAAATTGAAAATATCTAATATCTCTGCTTTGAATATGCTCCTAAACTGTACATGCCTTTGTGTATTTGACATATTCATGTAATTGTGTGCATTTTTCTTGCATGTGGACTACTTTCAATAAAATAAAATTAAGATATCATTGAGAAATTTTTTATTTCTTTTTGTTAAGTTGTGGTAAAAGAAATTTCTTTGACCAACAGAGTATTTATAAATTTTTTTATTTAGTGTTCTCTGAGCAAAAAAATTCTTGCTAGTTTTTTGAGATGAATAAAGCCGTTGGTGAGTTCAAAATATAGCCTACATGTAGATATCTCATCAGCAAACCATTTTGCTAAGTAATAATATGTAACTGTAGACACTGCTGGGTAGTTTTTACCTTGACAAAAATTTTCCTTTCTATCCTCGCAATGGTGTAAATGAATTTGCGATCATGTTGTGATTGCTTAGTTTCACACTGCTTGCCTAGTTTCAGATTGTATGAACTGACTGATCAGTGCGATAGCAAGTCGTGCCATCGTTTTTGATTGTTGAAAAAATTGAATTGTTTATATGTGGTTTGACACGGTGTTTTTTGTGGCATGATTATGAATGGGAGGTTTTGACTGCATTGATAATGTAGGCTGTCGCGTGCTGGTTGCAGATTAGCTGATGGTTAACACAGACAAGGCCTACAACTTGAGTTGCCTGTGTGATTGTCATGGGTCGGATGCCGCCATATAGGGTATAATGACAGTAATTTATCTGTTAGCTCTTCTCTTATATCCTTGTAGATCAAAACAAATTATTAACGAATAGTCAAATCTTTTAGAATTATTAAGAAACTTAGAAATTTGAAATTTAATTGGCTGTGACACACACAAAAGCTGATTGCTTTTTGTTGTGAGTAGCCTTAAAAACATCAACAGACATTCCATTCTTCTCTTATTAACATTTTTTTTTTTTTGACAGGTTAAATTTGGGCGTTTAACAACCATGCTGTTATTCATCCCTACCTTCTTGAATATATATCGCTTACCCTTATTGTTGATACCTGTTGCAAATCCTGAATAAAAATACTGCAAAGCCTGAAATTTAGTTACATGCTATTTTATCGATTTTGCCTCTCAGAAATTTAGCTGCACTTAATTTTCGCCGTTTTAGGGACTGCTCATTATAAATAGATTATGCAGCGTTATTTTCGCGTATGTCGTTATTTTCGCGCATGTAATTTTTGCGAGTTTTGCCTATTCGCAAAATCCGCCAAAATGACAGGCGCGCTTGTGTTCTGTAAAACGCCAAAATTATCGCAAAACGTGTCCGCTAAAATTTCATGTTTTGCAGTAGATTGCTTACTCTGATAGTTGATGCCTGGTGTGAATTTTGAATATTCGTCAAGATTACATGCACGCTCAATTTCATGCTTCACGGTATGTCGCTTACCTTGATGCCTATTGTGAATCCTGAATGGAAGTACTTGATGTTTGGACACCAGTCCCGTGTTGGATGTTTCACTGCTGCCGTTCGATGCTTTGCATTCTAGCATGCCTGCCGTGGCTGATTTATATTTCTATGGCCCAAGCTTAAGGTTATTATCTTAATTTTTGTAGTTGATGCGCTCACTGAGAATGGGAGTTAATGACAACGTCTTCTAATGTTTTGTTTTTCTCTGTACATACATAACTTTTATGTGTAATAATATGCAAGTATGCAAGTGATCTGTTTAATCAATATTCGCAAGTTTCCTGCTAAATTTTGTTTTTACGCTTTAACGGATTCTTGTCGATTTATTCACGTAACTTAACTATAAATTGCCTTAAATATGCCAATGTTGCTAATAGAATCTAAGTATGTAAAATAATGTGTGTGTCACTAACATGCTGGCAAGATTATTGTCACGATCTGTGCATCAAAAGGTGCGCAATTGAAGGTTAATTATACATAAGTTAAAAAAACTTACGTATGTGAGCCACTGTAAAAAAAATATTGAATGCATACATGTATACAAGAATTGATTACAAGCTTGCAGTCACAACATTATCCGCCTCTGCGTTTCTTCGTTAACATCAAAATCTATACATTTACATGATAATTCACAATATTTAAAACATACACTAAAGGCCTAAGCTTACTTAAAATGCTAAATGCAAATGGAACATAAGATATTGTTGACTTCTAGCGGCAATGAAGTAAAAAACACTGATTCCCCAAGTTAAAACGAGCTTCTCCATTATCAAAGCTCATGTAAACTAACACCCTTCAATCAAGAAAATATCCAAAACATGTCGCATTACAGCGCACGAAGAAAACCATACAGATCACACACATACAATTATGCACATCAGCATGGCTGCAGTTAGTGTACACTGGGCCACTCACCGACAAAAAAATTCTTGGCCCCTCAGGAGCACACTTTTCCTTCCCGTAATGCTACACCAGTTAATTTCAAATTAAGGGTACAATTTGCATCTAGCCTTCATTTTGGGTACTACTGCACGTGCTAAACTCTACCCTGTACATCAGGGGCGTGTAAAGTAGACAAGCGCCTAGTGTCAGCACAAACTTGCTCGTCAACGAAGCACGAAAATACAATCTGCGCCGTTAAGCGCATTCATACACTCTTGCAGATTGTATTTACGCGATTCGTTGACGAGCAAGTTTGTGCTGACACTAGGCGCTTGTCTACTTTACACGCTCCAGCATATCGAATAATCTCACTTGCAAGTGTATACCTCTGTCCGCTCCCGACACTGCTGACACGTCACTTTGCAGCACCAGTGAAACTTACAGTTACACTGCCACACCCTGTTCACCTGCATCGTGCTATACCCCCTTCCGCAGCAGATATGTTCGCACCCGCCCTCCCCCCTACTCGTGCTATTACACGCCCTGCCCCGCGTCCCCAATGAACCCACTGCGGGATCCAGCTCGCAGTAACTCGGTGAATCGTCCAAGTAAACCAGGTCCGTCCTGCGCGGTTTAGCCTCGGGTTGTTTCGAGCGACAGAGCTTGAGAAAGACGGGCATCATGGCTCGCTTGGCCTTGATGGGCTCTACGCAGCGAGCGTGATGGGAGTACTTGAGCGTTAGCGTGTCGGCGATGACGCGAAAGCGAGGCAGGGTCTTCCAGCAGGTCTTGAGGGTGCAGGACCCGGACACGCCGTTACACCGGCACTCGGTCCGCACGAGGGCGCGGGTAGCCTGCAACGTCGAAACAGCGACGAATTTAAATTAAACATGAATTTATGCTCTCGTTATATCTTAAATTTGTAAAGACAGTTTATCAGTGAATTAGTGTATCGAGAGAAAATTGAAAGGCATGGGAACTAAGCATAGATCTAGAAATGAATTGAAGCACGAATTGTTAAACTGCTACTGCGCAAAACGTGCGCGTAGGAACGCTTTGTAGCCCATCAGGTGCAGAACGTCGATGTTGAAACGTCGTTTCCAGGGATCCCATGACAACAAAGTTAAGTAGGCCAAAGCAAACGAAAAAGTGCAGAGTAGGCAAGAGAGAGCGATGTATTGAACCGTGAACGTGACAAAAGAGCGTAACTATACACCCCCCCCCATCCCTGCATGGTATGAAGGAGAATTGTACAAGTTTTCGGTGGATCTCTTCAGCACGTCATACCTTGCGTCCCGCAGCGTTGTTGTGCTTGTTCATCAGCGCCCTCGAATCTTCGTCAATTTCTCTCGAATCGACGAACATTCTAGAAAACCTCAACCCGTACGCCACATCCGCGCTGCATCCCCCCCACTTCCAACCCACGGCGGCGCCACCCCCAGAGATCCCCTGAGGGGGCGGAGGAGCCCCAGGGGACGAGCTGGCGTGAGGGGGGGAGAGGGGCGAGTCGTGCGGGGGCTGGGGGGTGGTACGGTCGCAGCCGCAGCTGGAGAGGTTTCCCTGACTGCAGGCTTGCGTGATGGTGTAGGCGATGGCGGCGGAACGGATCGCGTAGGAGTAGGCGACCTCGCGGCTTTCTGTTTTGAAACGTGGACACAGGAAAATCATTGAAGGTACAGTGTAGGATGCTGCTTCTTTAAGCGCGTTTACTGAAGAAAATGATTGAAAACTGTTTTCTTTTCTTGACCGTTGTTGCTTTTTCTTTCACTGTTTCTTCGAGAACTCCGACAAAATTAATGTACAGGAGATTTGTTTGCAAAATTTACATGAGATTTGTTTGCAAAATTTACATGAGATTTGTTTGCAAAATTTGCATGAGATTTGTTTGCAAAATTTGCATGAGATTTGTTTGCAAGAAGATATCTGCCATAAATAAGGCTTGCAATCATACTGTTTTGTTATCGATTCATGCTCACTGTATTTTGCAATAGTCCCATAACGGCATCGACTTACACTATAGCTAGAAAAGCTTGCAGAAAATAAGCTACAATTTACAAATTGATTCGTTGTACAGCACAAAAGAGCCCCCTCGTTGATAATGGCTCTCTAGTGGCTCTGTCGCAGCTGGTGTCAAATAACCAACGGCCACCTGCTCTCTCCACGTCAACGAGCCTCAAAGGGGCCCCTTGACTCCGTAGAATTGTAACAATAATATTGTCGCTCACGTCGCTTCACAATGAGAAAAGCGTAAACGGGGCCGGCAATGTCGTCCCGTTTGTATTTTGATAGGTGCTCCGTACAATGGGCGCGTAATCACTATAGGGCACCACGAGGGGAGCTGATGATACGGTCGATGTTAAATGTTTGACATTTCTCTCGTCTAGCTTCTCCGTCAATGATGGAGTGGTCCAGGCCAACTTATAGTTCTGCAAAGCATGTCAAGCTATAGCTATACCCTCGTCGTGTACGTGCTCAGGACTCTTTAAGATATCGCATGCAAGCTTACAATATGTCACTGTACATCTTTTCTGTGGGGGTCAGCTAGCTCAAAAAATAGTATAACGTTTAGCACCGCCATTTTGACGAGCAAGCCTACAAAAATTGGCCTAATGTGATCAAAAAAATCTGATTTTAAAACTTTCATTTGATAATAAAAAGGTATCTTATTAGCCATTATACTAACACGCAAATCAAAATGTTTGAATATAATGCGAATGATTTCAGCGAATAGCTTCTACTTGATTTTCTACGTCAATGCAACTGTAGTCTCAGTTTAACGACAGCTTGTTGAGATCAAGGTTGATATAGAATTTTAGACATACCACCACGAAATAAAGATTCAACAGTGTTGATTTAATAAATAGAGATTCGATCTGCGTTTATTTGTTAACGTTTTCTCAATAGTTTCACTTAGATCCTGATTCAAGCGCACTCTCATACAATGCAACATCAGAGCCATCGCTACGACATTAACAAGCCAGGTTACGATGCTTTTGAAAAATTGATTGATTGATTGATGGAATGATGCTTTCGAAACAGCTGCTTTTGTCAAACCACTGTTTCAAACGCAGCATTTGAAAAGCGTACTATACTCTTACTGATCGGAGACACGTAGCCCACTAGCGAATCCGCCGCCCCCAGATTCGTGCAGTTCCAGCGGTTGTTGCGGAACTGGTAGCGACACTCGACGAGCGCCAGGCGGTCTCCCTCCCCCACAGCGGCCATGGCGTCTGGCCGACTGACGCAGAGCGTCCTCTGACGGGGCGACAGGCCGGGGATCTTGTTGCAGATGACGTTCGCTCCAAACGCTCGCACTGCGGGCAGAGAGGCGAGGTGGGCGGAGACTGCGAGGAATGTGAGGGCGTGAAGGGGAAGCATGGCGCTGAAGTTTGTGCGAGGATATATGAACTTTGCCATAAGGTTATTATCCCATTTGTAGGCCAGCTAAGGCGTCTTCATTCAAGTACACTTTGGATATACTGAATCTTGAATTAGAATAAATTGAATAAAACTGAACATTTTAGATAACTGAATCGTCGATGAAGCGTAGAAATAAGATAAATATTTGTACTTATTTTCTAAATCAGTTTTTAAATATTACAATCCAAGGGTAGAAAGAAATTCGATTGAGGCGTAAAGTTTCGAATGGCCATCGAGTTTCCTAAGCTTTGGCTTACGAGAAGAGTCGCAAGATTGAGATTTTCCTAAGATTCTTTCGTGAATCAAGTCGCAGGTTTATGAGGTTGTAATTTGGTCGAGATAATGTGAATTTGAATCTTATTTTGCGCAGAGCAAATAGCTCCTGAGTTTTGAAGTAAGTTCCGCACACGTTGTACGCACTGTTAAAGGCGTAGAAAGTGACGCTGGCGATATTTTTCACACAAACTGAATCGTCGATGAAGTGTAGAAATAAGTGAAGCATAAGATGATGTCTCTTTAACGAAAACAGCCTACAACTTGAAAGCTCTGCCTCTTTATTCGCTTCATAATAATCAATCCGTAGTTGAACGGTTGCTTTTCTGCGCAAAAAAGTTCATCTCATTTCTCCACAGAAAAATTAAGCATGCTTTCGAAGTAGCGCGCTTTTGTGCATATTCCTGTATACTGTAATCCCTTCAGATAGTCTGCATGCATTGAAGTGTCGCATATATAGCTCCTATATTGACGATGCAGAAGTATAACTTACAAGTGCATGCATCATGCATGCACTCATCATAACATAGACCAATGTTAGCGACAGCCACGGCTGTTGATCTCTAGAAGTTTAGTCATCCGCGGTTTTGTCATCCGTTCAAATAAAAGTCTTCATAACTATTTGCCTATTCGTCAGTAGGCTGATGCCGGGACAAAGGCTATGCTTATAGCGTTACTGTTGTTAATCGGCTGAGCAATGCGATGAAGCTCACACAGCTAAAATCATATTCAAAACTCGTCGACAAAAAACGGAATACCAATTCTTCATTGCTTGATGAATACCAACTTAACCTTGGCCCCTACTCTATCCAATTGATGAGCGTAGTGTAGCCTAGTATTTATTTCCGTTTGTATATCCTGTCAACTCGTTCTGCAAAAACTCCCAAGTGGCTCACGCGTTGGCGCAAAACTTGAAATTTTAGCCCTATGCGGCAATAACTTTCTATAGCATATAAAACTTGTTTGAACGCGCTAACCCAGCGACTATGCCCGCCGGTTATTGCATAAATACTCACACACAAAATCGCGCGTTATAGCGATTCGAACCAAAGTCGTCACTGCAACCAGCAATTATAATTCACTGCAGCCCCCTCAGCTATTACACGTTAACAGCGCACGTCGCGTTATTACACATTCTCGCCCTCGCCATGTTTAATCTTGAATTCCGAGTTAATCGCCGTTCGTATTATGAGTCTAATCGCGCAGCGTGTAGCGGACAATTATTGTTATGAAGCCATTTCGTTTTCGTCTCACGCGTCCTGAACGCACGTACGCCCAGAAACCAAAATGACCCCGATCGGCATTTTGCGGTGGGGCCCCCGCTTGATCCCACACTTATCGACCCCCATTGGGTCCCTATTTGCGCTGTGGCGATTGTAGAATGCAAAATTAGGAGGGTGGTTCAATAGTCCTTCAAGTCAAAATGTGGCATTTCTAGCTGTACAGTCTATGCGTATGCTCTGTTACATGTAGGCAGGCCTACATCAACTCATTTTCACACGACGTGACTGCATCATTGTCAACATACACGTACGTGTACTACATGTAGTATGATTGTAGGTTGCGTTTGATTTCTTTTTTATATTATCGATTTCTTTCTGTCTTCTGATGCATACACGCACATAATATTAAGAAAGGATAAAAATACACCAGAGGGAGATTGGAATAGTCGCAGTAGAGCCTCAAGAGAGGGGGAGTCGGTGGTCAATACATTAATTGAAAAAAGCTTGTATATTTTTACGGGCTTAGGCGCTTGTATCATCACCATCACTATCGTTACTATGAAGGCCATCGTTAGAAAAGTTGAGCGCAGGGAGGGGTGTAGGAAGATTGTGTAAGATGTTATAAGGGCGCCACAGCTCTAGATTCACGTCAATGATGTTTTTCCATCTCCATTTGCATGAAATATTTTTGGTGCGTTACTAGTGCGTGGGCTACATAAATATAGCGTCAACATCTACGGCCGGCGGGAAAAGAAGAAATGAAGAAGAAGCTCGAATCTAATAACCATGCAATTATTAGCGTAGCCGCGTAATTTTTATTCAGGCGGTGTAGGATTGAGAGTAATTTTTTTTGGGGGGGGGGGGGCCCGGCCCCGTATTCCCACGCCTGTCGCCGTCCCTCAAGTTCTACGCCGCTCCTTTCTCACCGTCCGGCCGTAGATCCGAGCTAATGTAGCCGTCCGGCTTCCGAAGTCATTTTTCGTTTGTCGTCGGCAAACTTGATTAAGTTCTGGCTTTGTGAGCGTGATTGAATCGGCGAAAGCGCAGCTGAAAGGTACCGGCCGCTAGGGGGATGATGCCGCGTGGTTAAATAAAGGCTCGCAGTTGAGCCGCCATTGATACGCACCCCGCTGTAGCACGCCGCCATTAACCCTAGACAGACGATACGTTTGAAATACGTGTGTTTGAAATTCGTGTCTTTCAACAATAGTATTTCAAACGCCAGCTTGTCCACACGACGCTTTACAGATACTTGTATTTAAAATACAAGCGTTCGGCGCACCGAATCGGTCATTTCGCTCTTGAAAAGTGACTAAACAATTTCGATCACGCTTTTGAGCTGCCACACGATGTTTGGAAAATGTCTGCGGTTGAAAAAGAAGCTTTTCGAAGACGCGCTTTTCAAAAGCTATAGATCTTTGCTTTTCGACCAGGTCGTCTGACGGGGCTGTAACGGCGTCTAGGAGCTGTTAACACCCTCTCCCAGCAACCCCGTGACCGACACACGATTAAGGCCCCCCCCCCCGGCGGGAGGGGAGGGGTGGGTGAGTGGGTGGAAAAACCTCTGTAAACTTAGGCGTCGCTGGTAATGTTTATCATTTATCGTACTTCTTTATTTCAAGTTTAAATGTGTGTTAGTGGCTATGTTTACGCGAGATTGTAACTTTGAAGTGTGAAGTGATTAAACAGGGTGATTTCATGAAGTATTTTTACATGATGCCGTGCTGGTGCCATTTGGGCGAGGAGTCGCTGCTTCCTGCGCCATGCAACTCTTATTTCTACCCGGCGCAGTTTAGAGTAATACGCAATTTAATCGCATTTATATTTTGCGACGTACTTTATTGGGCGTTGCCATTTTGTCGAAGTGCCACTACGCGTGAAATTATTTTAGTGGTACAACATTTCGTGACGAAATATCTGTAGTTCTTTCAGCGCTATGTAAATTTTATTTGAATATCAACGCGTTGCATATTCTATGGCTTGATAGTTTTGTGCACGATTTGTGCTCTTGTATCATTAGCTATTGCGCGATAAATAAAATCAAAATACAATGCAACAGACACCAACACAAATTTGCTGCAAGAGAACAAAATCGTGTTCAGAATTGTGAATACTTCATTGGTTATTTACAGCATTAGATCCATAATGAAGAAAAATTACAAAAAGGCTTCGAGATAGCGCCATTTTGCTGATTCATTTTAACTAAAATGTCCGACTAGGGGTTAATTCTTGCTGCATGTTGAAGAGGAGGCTGGAGTGGATGCTTTGCTAAGCAAAGTCTCAAAATCGCAAAGTCGCAAACTTTAACTAAAATATCCGACCAGAGGTTAAGAAATAGCATACAAATCATCTTAGATGATTAAACACACAAATTGCTAAGATCTTAAATTCGAATTCTAGTCTAAAGGGTGCGCAAACAAGGCGCCACCCTTGTCCCAATTCCGACGCTTAACCACCCCCCCCCCTCGCCGTGTGTCTGTTCGGCGACTTAAACGAAAAGATTCTCCTATACCGCGTCGCATAGTACCGCCGCTTACAGCAAGACGTGTTTTTCTTAGGGTAGCCGCCGCCGCCGCCGCCGCCGTTCGTATTAAAGCGTTATAAAACTGTCGCGAAACGCAGAGGACGTCACGTTGCGATTCTGAGAGGTAAACATGGCCGTCCGTGGCTGTTTCACCAAGGAGAAAAATGCCACAACATGACTGCTTTGGTACAAAGTCATGAGCGGATGCTAAGTCTAAGCGACTATTAATGAAAAACGTCACTAATAGTCACAGTTTGAATGATAAGAGTTTAGGCTTGTATCAAAAGTGACTTTTTACGGCGTGCACCGATAGGCGAACGCCGTATTGTTTCGGTCCGGTACCTTTATTTGTTTTTTTCTCTATTTTTTTACGCCTTTTATGAATTAAAAATAGTCAATGCCGTATTTCTATTAGGTCGGTAGCAAAATGGTACGGCTTTGCTGGCCAAATTAGAGAGGATGAAGAAATTGGAGCTCCTCCATTCGTAAATTAATTCGAATTGTCCGCTTCGTTTCTTACCTGGTCATTTTTGGACTCACGACCTCTTCGCAAAACTCCCGCAACACCACCAGCTTTTGACATCTTTGATATTCAGTTTCTATCTCGGTTCATAATTTTGGATTTTCATTGAGTTAAGTTAACTGTCATTAGCTTATGCCTAGCCTATACGTTACGCAAAGCCAAGTTTTAGTGTAACTTACTGCTCTCTACTCAAGTAACTTCATCTAGACTTACGCTAAGCAGAGATACAAGTATGCTACGTGTAATGAATGTCAGTTCTGAATTTCGATGCTACTTCGAGTTTAAAACTTAGTATTATTAATACTACTTGATAAAAATAATAATAAACTTATGGAAAAACATTTCAAAACATCAACATTTCAAAACATCAACATTTCAAAACAAAAACGTTTCACGGTATTATAGGCTAGACTTGAACGATTTATTTTTACTTGGCTTCGATCTATTTAGGCTATCTGGCTATTGCTACTGCAATACTAATTGTTACAAATTTAACAGCGTAGTAAAAGTTATGACTTACTACAACAAGACCATTGCTACGCGTATCTTCTATGTAGGTTAGCACTCTTTGGTAGCTAAGGATTATTTGGCTTTTTCAATCGCCGTAGCACTGTATTTCGAGTCTGAACTATAGCCGATAACGAATCCGGTGAATATTTTGAAAGAAACTTAGTTTTTAGTATCAGGAGGCCAACTTCTTAAATGTACAAAATACGAGTATGTAGAGCTTCACAAGCTTTTTCTAGGAAATACTTAAACAATGGCATCATCGGTATGATCGTAACTCGATGAAATAAAGTTAATAAAGAATCACAAGATTATATACATGAAGGCTAATTGAACTGCTGCATTTCATACTTGAACTGCTGCATTTCATACTTGAACTGCTGCATTTCATACTTGAACTGCTGCATTTCATACTTGAACTGCTGTTTTGATAATTAAATGACAGTAGTAAGGAAAATAAAGTAAATTTTGCGACAGTTTCATCATCAAACGAAACAAATTCTTTCTGGGAGGGTGAGCATAAATTCGATGGCAACGAAAACTTGACCCCCGTTCATCCAATCGCATCGCAGCCACTGGCTAGATCCAGCCAATCACAGAGCTGGAACTCCGATTCAATTTTAAACGCCAGTATCAGACTTCTACATTCTCAAGTGAAATATTCACATCCCCCGACGTTTTAAGGTCCATTTTAGCGCCCGTTTTAACCGTCGCAACTTCGCCCTCCAAGGTTGCTTCGTTTTCCTCCTCCACTTCTATCACTGGACTAATCGTGTTTGAATGAAAACTCACAGCTATGCTCGTGCACGACTGAGCCAAACTTTTCATCGCTTCCCCTACCCCTCCACCTCCCCCCCCGGCCCGCCCACCGTCTCCTCCCCCTGGCGGGGGCCCGATTTCGATGCTGGAGCATCGTCGAGGGGGTTTATCGCCCGTTTCGTGGTTGTCGGCGTCAGGGGAAGCAGAGATGGGAAGGAGAAGCTCGCCGAGCTTGATGTTGGGCATGGTGTTCATGCGGTCAAGGCGCTTCTGGCGCGCCTGCATCGTCTTGGTGATCGTCTCCGTGTAGCTCTTGTAGATGACCGAGTCTCGGTGCTTCGCGACCACCTGCGGGTGACATAAAAAATAAATAGATTGACCAATCGAATTGCGGGAATCTGGTGCAAAGACTAACGTAACGTGGCAGTCAGACGAAGGCTTTGGGGTCTTTGAGACTTTGAGACTTGAGACTTTGATACTTTGGGGCCATTCACATATTATATAACGCTAAAAATGCCATTTTTTAGCCCACCCACCCATCAAAACGTAAGATAACGCCGGGCCAGACCACCCCCACAATGTTATATGACAATTGGCTGAAGTACCCATAAGATTATCCCTAGTCGGATTTTTTAGTTAAAAAGCACTTTTTGACTTCGCTACTTGCTTGGCAAAGCAGTCATTCCAGCCTCCTCCTCGACACGCAGCGAGCCTCGACGACTTTGTCTGGCATGGCGGTATTATGAAGCACTTTTCATAATTCTTTTTCACTATAATGCAGAAAAACTCATGAGGTATTACTAAGGCAAAACTTCGATGGTGTCCAGGTTTTTGGGCGCGTGTTCGAAGCGCGCCTCGCCGGAGCTGAAGTTAACAATGGTAAACAACACGACAGTTAATACGAGTTAACAACAGTAAATAATAGGTCGATTAACAATAGTTAGCAAGATTAACAAGAGTTAACGACCTTGATGGTGTCGAGGTTCTTGGGCGCGTGTTCGAAGCGCGCCTCGCCCGGCTGGAGGATGCGTATAGAGCGCCACTTGCGCAGGAAGACTGCGACCGTGGCCGCCCAGACCGCGAGCAGCACTAGGATGAGGAACACCTCGCCGGGGCGCACCACCAGCAGGTCTGGACACAGGGGCGGGCCAGTGAGCAAACTTACGCAACCATTTTGCCCTTAATGACTTCCCTACAGCCAATAAAATAATTGATCCTTGGTTGATTGACACTAAAAATGAGAGCAGGCCTACTAAATGCATTGACTGACTAATCACTAATAACTAAATTGCTCGATGATTGATCCAGAACTAGAGCTGTCACCTGACTCACCAATCAAGCTTCAAAGCTTCATGTGACAATTAGATTAATAATAAAACACATAACATCCGATTGTGAGCGTGGCGAGCGACATAGTGCGGATGCAGAGACACGATCTCCTAATGCCTTTGACGTCAATCCGGTGATGGATCAATTGAGTCTACCTGAATTAAACAGCCATGCACTGTTTGACTACAGTCGTATGCAATAGGGTATTATTCAAAATGGTATTGTATTAGACTATATTATGTATTGGAGATCAATTTACATATGTCTGCCATCAAAATTGTAAAATCCACTACGATTTTCTCCAAATCAATTTGAAGATTTAAAAAGAAAGGGTGGGAGGAATTGTGTAAATACGACTACAGATAGATTCGGATTCCTCACAGATTCCACTCAACCATCTCACCCTGGAAGCAGTCGGTAGAGTTCCTCAGAGCAGTGTGACCACTCAATCTACTCACCGTGGAGACAGTCGGTAGAGTTTCTGAGAGCAAGCAGTGTGACCACTCAATCTACACACCCTGGAGACAGTCGGTAGAGTTTCTGAGAGCAAGCAGTGTGACCACTCAATCTACACACCCTGGAGACAGTCGGTCGAGTTCCTCAGAGCAGTGTGACCACTCAACCGCAGCAGGTGCAGCTGCTGACAGTCGCGCTCTAAAATATACTGACGCGTTGACGCTTTTACGACATCCGCATCCGCACCGGACATCCGCCCCGCTGACCCCCGGTCGTCCTCCAAATTTGAACAGTTGGCGCTCGTAGCGGCGGTGTGGTGGGAGGAGGAGGGGAGTGTCCCTCCGGTTGAGCTGGGCAATATGGATGTGACTGAAAGATACAGTGAGAGACATTAGAGAGGAAAGATTATGACAGCTGTTTCTAAGATGAGTTGTTTAGAAGTACGTATTTATAACTACACTGCACCGCAGTGCACAAAAATCCTTAGAGCTTACACCGAGAGACATTAGAGCAAAAAGTTGACGGTGAGTATTGGCAAGGTGAGTTATTTAGAAGTATAGGAAAAATACGCCGCGCGGAGGCGCAAAAATCCTTAGAATCACAATCCTTTTGAAGCATTATGGACAAGCAGTTACATGTTCCCATTCATAACTGCGCAGGCCTTATTGATCACTGCTCGCTTAGTGATTTACTGCTGCACGTTTCCTATGGCTGCCTACCCGACGTAACGCTAAATTCTACATTTCTGCATATTTTTGGTCTCGAAATACCGGAACGATACGCATAGTGGTTAAAATACACCTTTACATCAAGGCTGTAATACCTGTACGGTACAGGATTGCAATAATTGTTTCCAACTTTTTGATACATCATCTGATGATTGCAATCCTGTACGCCTAGCCAATGGTTATACCTACGTGTATCTCTATTTAGAAACGTTTTATTTACGGACAAATAAACCAGCACACTTACTCAAGGGGCTGACTGTGGGGGAGTCAGGCCTGGCAGACACTTCCATGGTCGTTGACAATTCCGAGGGATATTCCAACTTCAGCAGAGTTCCGCCACGAAGTAGGCTATTAATTGACACCTCATGGTTTTACTGCATTATAGTGAAGAAATGGTGAAAGAGGCTTCAAAATGGCGCCATGCCAGTCAGACTCGTCGAAGCTCGCTGCGTGTCGAGGAGGAGGCTGCAGAGTGGAAGCTTTGCTAAGCAGAGTCGCTAAGTTGCAAAGTCGCAGTCGCAAAGTCGCAGTCACAAAGTCGCAGTCTCAGAGTCGTAACGTACGTTAAAACAAAAATATCCGACTAGGGGTTAAAGGCAGGCCGAACTAATGACGTATAGGCTATGACTGCTTCGAAAACCAAGACGGACATCACAGTTTACTTCCACCATAGGCGCTGTATTGTCAAGACGCTGATGGATGGCGTCGTTTATATGTTTACTTGATCATCAACGCTACAGCTTGGTGAAACTTAGTTGTGCAGCAGATCAACAGGCCTGTCTGAATGCACCAACTCGATTTTTGCTGATTGCAGAGTCAGTGTGGTGTGTGCAGATATGGTGTGTACCACACCATATGCATGATTTTGTATCAATTTCTGCTCTAGCACCCGATTCCAGTCGCCTGAAACGAAATATCACACGCAAACTGTTTTAATTAACAGCAGTAGTCAATTATTACACAAGCAATAGGCTTATTTTATTATAGGCCTACACTCTGCTACGGCAGGGAAATGCTACCCTGAAATGCTCGACCAGCAAGCACGGGAAGCAAGATCAAGCGATGTGGTTTGCAAGGATTAACCAGAGAGGGCAAGCAGAGGCGGAAATACTTAATTTTCGAAGACTAGGGAGTGCAAATGCTTTATTAACAAAGAGCATGGAGGACATAACCTTAATTTCCACAAAGATCCGGGGGCAGAGAGCATAGGCTAATGTTCAATTCTATGAGAGCAGGAGGGGCAAAGGCTCTCACAGGGGTGGCACTGCCCCCTTTGCCCCCAGCCCCTCACGCTACGGACCTGTCTGCGATACCATTATATTATATTATGCACGACACTACAACACTATTTACTACGACACTATTTACTACGACACTATTTACTACGACACTATTTACTACGACACTATTTACTACGACACTATTTACTACGAC
>JAQIWG010002357.1:0-20641 GCA_034695025.1 Chamaedrilus cognettii | reverse complement strand
GACAAGATGGATCCGTTTGTAAACTCCTATACATGTAAGGCTGGGTGACCTTTGATAGCCCCCTGCTGTTGACGCGCGATCAATGTAGGGGACGTCAAATCGATTGGTATAAAGTAGTGATAGACGAGGAGGGCATGAGACGATCGCTTGGTTCGACCTTTGCTTATTGATTTCAGCATTTCTTTATTAGCAAGATGGTGAAATTGATAAACAAGTTTCTTACTAAGTCAGTTGGACTGGCTGATGTGTTTCGGTATATATTACGATAAAATGCTTATTATTTTAATATATTTGTCATTTAATATCATTTTTCCGTATTTTAATACAAGCATTAACTGTTGCTTGTTAAGCTTTGTTTCAAGAATTAATCAAGTTCAAGAATAACAGATTCCACAATGTGAATTCTGTTTACACATCGAGGCATAGCTTGTATTTTCATCTCAAATATTATCGTAACTAGAATGTAGCACATTGTACGTACATGCGTTACATTATGTGCTATGCATTGAATGATAGTCCTACATCAATGGAGCTGCGTGGGGTGAATTCCAGTTGTCGAAACATCGTAGCCCTTTGCATCTCAAGAACTCTTATTATTATTTCTTACCCTCCCGGCCCCTTCCCACAAAAATTGGATAGGGCCTACAGCGTCATGAATAGGCTACATTTTAGGCTGCCAATGGTCAACATCTCCCTCCTTTAGTAGTAGTACACACCGGGCATTCCACATCCTTCCAGTGTCGCTTATTACAAACGTTGTTTGAACCGCCTGAGATAAGCTCAGTCGAGTTGCAACAAGGGCAAATTCATAAGATCAGCCGTATCTCAAAAGAATTTCGTTAGGGTGGCCGTATACGCTGTTAGAATGATTTGTGCACATTTCGGTCGCATAGTCAGTTTGCCTTTGACAACTAGTTTGCTGACTGATTCATTGTGTTTTTCGTCAACATATTGCGACGAAAATATGCCTAACGCGTGATGACTGATGAATGCCTCAGATCTCGAGACCCTCCATACATAAATTCTCACGTATACAAGCCTAGTTCAGTACTGTTGTGCATTAGAAATGCGCGATCTTTGTAGTGATCACAGCTCGGGGATCACTCATCATCCAGGTTAACTTCGGGTCTCCATCATTGGTATCTGGTTCGATCCAGCGGGTGCACGGCTAAAACATAAAAAGCCACATTTATGTGCATTGGTTTGGATCCTATAGCTTTAGTTAGGGGCTAAACTACCTACGGTGCCTCACTTAACAGTTAGAGGCACGGCGAAAGCGTTGAACTACCCGGCTATGCGTGCATTGAGTCACCGTCTGGTTCACCGCTCATACATTAAGTCCCACTGTTAGGAAAGGTCGCATTGACAGCTTCAGTCGATACAAATGTCACGCGCTTCAAGTTCTTAAGCGACTTACCTTCTCACTTCTGACGTCTTCCACGAAATCATACGTCAGAAGCTACTTGTAACTTTCCTAACGGCATTCACATTAATATCTCTCTAAAAAAGCAACCAGTGGTTCGAAGTATAAAAGGGAGGCGCGCTCCCGAGGTTTTGCAGCGATACATCGCAAAACGCTAGAGTCGGCGGTCAGTCACGAGGTCCCCTTTGAACTCCGAGCGAGGCCCCTTGGAACTCCGAAGAACCTGAGGAGGTCCCCGAGCCATGCGGGGCGGGACGGCGTCCCTACTGGTCGCAGGGCTTCTAGCAGCCCTGTGTGCCTCTCCATCCTGCGCGCAGGCCGCGGCTTCAAAAGATACCAGCGCAAGAAAGTAAGTAGACCTACTTGCCGGGGGCACCGCGGAGTCGTAACGTCTCTCTGTTCAACACGACTTGCCTAGCATCAAAATAGTTGTTGATTTTCTTAAAGATTAATATTATAGGCATAGCTCAAAGAGCCTGTAGTAGCAAGTTGAGAAAGTGCATGGTATAAATTAAATTAATTGGCAATTAGAGAGCCTATGCGCCTGTATATGCCGTTGTCGACACCGTCACTACGCAAAGCGCTCCCGCGCTACGAGTCAACGACCGTTCGTTGCAAGAACGCATCCAGGGGCGGGGGTGCTGGGAAGGGCCTCCCCACTAGCATGACAAGATTTAAGTCGTCATTAAAATTGTTTTAAACAAAACTGTGACCGATGCATCATGCATGTAACAATGCGGCATAAACAGCAAATGCATTGAGTCTGCACATGAATGGTGCTTCAAATTATATATACGAAAGTAAGTATTTACTTTTTCTTAGGCCGACGTTGAAACTTTTACCATTATATTGAAAATTAAAACACTATCAGAATTATAGGCCTATTTTGTTCGAAACATTAGAACGACTCCTATCATGTGTCGGATTTTGCATGCGGACTTGCAATCGTTTGTCAAATTGCAGTTGATTGCAGGTTGATGAAAATTCTATCATCCTATTATAATGTAAACCTACTGCAGACTGAAGCGCTGCAGGCGGTATAGACTGTAAGAGTAAAGCTACAGTGTAGAACGCTGAAGGCTGTTGGCGCAGACATATCTGCAATGTGACGAGACCCGTCTCTGAGACGCAGGTCGCCAAGTGCGGCGACTATTTCGACATGATGATCCAAGGATTCAACCCGGACGCAAAGCAGTTCCCGGACGTCCAGGATCTCGAAGCGCAGTTCAAGGTGTGGCAAGCCGCTCCGGACCGGAGTCCTGACTGCAACTTCTACAGGTGAGGCGATGACTGCGCCGCGTGCAGGTGAACTGATCTAACGGCTTAGCTTTATATCGTCTTTCAGCGCTACGCAGCTGGGCTCATACAATTGCTGCGTCTTGACGGCCCGACTCACTTACAAACATTGACCGATCCACATAGCGTAATACGTATTCCTATACTCCTCCTTATTCGCTTGAGCAGCAGCGATTCGTTGCGAACTCCTGCCAACCATCCCTGTCCATCGCCAGACACCAGCCCTCTGCCAGGCGCTTGCAAAACAATTTTGCTTTGTTCCTCCGCATACGGGGGTGAGGGGGGGGGGGGGTGGACTCCGCCTAATAAATAATAATACCAAAATAATCAGAAATTTAAAAATGTATATACTCTGAATTATATAGGCCTACTCATAGTTTAATTATGTCATTTTTAATGTGATGGAGCTACATCAGATCAGAAAATTTATTAAGGAATATGACATTTTATCCAAATTGTTGTAAAAAATTATATAATTATGAAATTCGTTGCATTTTAGAGATGTCCCAGCAAACTGGGCCTGCTTCTTAAAACGGTGTTAGAATTTTGATGAAGCTATTTTATATTGAGATGCAGTGTGCCCTTTTTATCATTCACTTAATGACGCAATGCTATTCATCAGTTGTTTGAAGGCTATTTCACAAATTGGGTTCAAAATTGAGATTTTTTCTATGCACTCATACCTGTCCACTTGGTGGCGGTGGGAGTGAAAACGGGGGGGGGGGGGAGGGAGGGGGACGGGGGGGGGGAGGGGGGGACGGGAAGGGCGAGGGAGGAGGACGGGGGAAGGGGGAAGGAGGGGGACGGGGGGGGGCTACTGGTGGTCTAGGTCCTTTGTGTGATACTAATAGGTTGATACACCTATTGGTATTTATTACATTATAGATAAAACAGTATAGAGAATAGGAAATGCGTTTGACTGCGAGTGAAAGGGGCAACAGATTTTATTTGACAGCAGCAGTAACACACGTTATTACACTATCGTGGCCGCTCCCTCCCCCAAACAAAAGCGAATTTGTCACACGATCGATTAAAGCAACCTTTAGTATCCTTGCTTTTGAAATATTTTATTATTTTCGCGCTTCGCTCTTTAAAAACATTTTTGATTTCCTCCTCCATGGCGCATTTAAAAAATCGTTGTTTGAAATACACTCTTTTTGAGAATGACGTCACGCACGTCAGTACCTCCCCTATCACTGTCATAAATTGTTACAATTTTCCGACCCGACCCCCGCCCCCCCCTCCCTCAACCGCGACGCATTTTATGCACGGTCCATTTATAAGTTTCCAGTCTGGCCTGTAGAAGGAACTTGACGAAGTGGTAACCTTAACTGCATAACAGATTATTGTAAATTTCTACGCCCTGCTTGAGCACAATGAAAATGAAAATGTATGTATGTATGAAAATGTTGAAATTGAAAGTTACAAGTAAAGTTTACAAATCGGATGGAACTCTTGACCATATGAATTATTTCGAGAAATCAATTCGGTTGGTAATTTCTGCAAACTGTTGTATCAGGAAAAAGGACGAGATCTTCGAAGATTGCTGCTATGGTTGGACAGGCGATGACTGTCAGACACGTATGTAGAACTTAACTGTGCATCATTGAAAAGCGATTGTTCTGAAAATTAATAGCGCCCTTCATTGAAAATATGTAGAAAACATTTAACTGAGCCTGTACCAAGCAAATAACTATGATAATTTGGTTTTGTGCAATTGAACAACGAGATCACCACCACGCGCAGCTCCACCGATTGCGTTATGCTGTCGTGGTAGCCTATATTAATATCTGTGCAACATAAGAATAAAATTATCGCCCATATCTGTAATTGTCGTGAACACTGTTACTGTAACCAATAACGCCCATCGCGTAGGATTCATGCATTTACAATGGTTTTTAAGCAGGCAAGAAATAGCTAGGTACATGAGACAGCCTACTACCTTGCCAATCTTCCCAGATAGGAGGCATGGTATTCATGTAGCCTGAGTCGAGAGCCGTTGTGCTATTAGCCTATGTGCGGCATGCATAAGCGAGACAGTATGTGCATAAGCGAGACAGTATGTGCATGAGCGAGACAGTATGTGCATAAGCGAGACAGTATGTGCATAAGCGGGACAGTATGTGCATAAGCGGGACAGTATGTGCATAAGCGGGACAGTATGTGCATAAGCGGGACAGTATGTGCGTGAGTGAGACAGTATGTGCGTGAGCGAGACAGTATGAGCATAAGCGAGACGGTATGTGCGGTATGTGCATGAGCGAGACATATGTGCATGGTTTGTTCAACATCCGGGTCTTATGCACTATCACCGCGCGAGACTCGACGGTCAGCAACTGTCGGATATTGACCTCATACGTCATAACCTCGCGGATGACTGACTAATGCCTTTGTTGACTGAGCCACCAAGCTCTAGAACATTGACAAGTGTGAACGGCAAGAAATAGGCAAATTGGTTAATATTCTTTTCATGAAGTATCTAATCCAAATTTCGACTTCAAGGTAAAATATTCTAATATCAACAACGCACGTGATTTTGTTGAGCATTGATAGATTTAGTGTATATACAGATGCTATCGTTATGGAGGACATTCCAAGCAAAATTCATAGGCTATGAAACGAGTAGTAAAGCCGTGTGCCGGCCCTGTGTCGCTTGTAGCCGTGTGCCGGCCCTGTGTCGCTTGTAGCCGTGTGCCGGCCCTGTGTCGCTTGTAGCCGTGTGCCGGCCCTGTGTCGCTTGTAGCCGTGTGCCGGCCCTGTGTCGCTTGTAGCCGTGTGCCGGCCCTGTGTTGTTTGTAGCCGTGTGCCGGCCCGACTGCCAGAACGGCGGCGTATGCACCGAGCCGGACAAGTGCCAATGCGTCGACCCGTACGTCGGCGTCTGCTGCGCCGAGAACGCTCTGCGTATGACTTCACACTTCATCCCCATATCTTGTTAAACTTCTATGAGTCAAGTCAAGTCAAGTCAAGTAATTTAATCGGAAGACACGCGCATCAAACTTGGTAGAAATGAGAACATGCTGCGTTTGACGTCACACTTCATCCCCCTTGTCTTGTTAGACTTCTATAAGAGAACATGCTTTTTGTGAAGTCACACTTCATTTCTTCTTGAACTTCTACACCATGTCTTGAAAGTAAAGGACCAAATAAATTTCTTCAATAACTACGGAATACAATAGGCTTTGTCAATGAAATTTTTATCACATTTACTTGGATCATTGCTTCAAATTTCTACCAAGTTTTGTTGAATTTCATCAAGCAGTAATCAAGATACGAGTAGTCAAAGTTGACCTATAAAAAACGTGTCAACCAAGCTAGGAAACTGCTTAATTAACGATGCAACTATCTGCTGACGTGCAGTGATCACGCAGACGCAGCAGTACTGCTACAAGAGCTCTTCCTGCTCCGACGAGACGGTGGGGAACTGTTCGGACATCGTCAGCAAGGACGACTGCTGCTCTGGCGCGCTCGGAGGCTTTGGCTGGGGCATCTTTGGAGGGTCGTGCTACAGCTGTCCGAGCGCGACTGGCGCGGACGAGGCGGCACAGTTTGCCTCGCTGCTGCTGCCATATGGTACTACACTCTGTAATCGTGTTCCCAAAAAACAGAACCTCTGTCGCTAAACCAGTAGCGTAGTCAATATGCCATATATTTCTATGAAATTTTGAGAGATTGGTAATAAAGTATTGCTAAACAAATTTCGGCTGCAATTGCAGCAGAATATTGTAAGCTAGTTTTGCGAACGCTCTGCTAATGAATACACCACTCACACAAGGCTGTGCTGCAGCTGATAAAGAACACTCTAAGCTTTATACCGTCAATAACCTTGTCATCAGCCATGCAATAAGCACTTACTATTAAATTTGGCTGACGCTGCAAGACGTAGTGTACAAATATATGATTAAGAAAGCGATGCGCTCCATAGCAGAATAATTCTGCAATATAAGTGAGAATGTTGCACAAATTAGATGAACGCTTTATCGATAACGCTGCGTGGCTGTGCATCTCTGCGCGCTCGTGTCAATTCTAACGGCAGACAATTTTAAATGCCGAATTTAGAGAGCGTAGATGTATGCTCTATTGTTGGGGAAAATCAGGTTAAAATTTCACACAATTCCATCCTTTATTAGCGAAGATACACAACAATAATCAAGCTGTTCCGGTTTTTTGGAACATCGTGTAATAGACAAAGAATAATAATAATAATAATGTTGAGTTTAACGTCCATTTCGAAGTCCGAATTCGTCATCGGGGACGAATGCCTAAGGGATATACAACTGCAAATAACCCTCTATCAGAACCAAACTTACAGAATTTTTTTTTTTTGGACATGCCAAAAGTGAAATATGATTATGCTTATGTATAGATTATTTATTATGATTATCCTGACCATATCACTGACCATGTCACTGACCATGTCACTGACCACGTCAACTATAATACTTCCAACACTAAATTGGATTGCGTCATATTTTTGGGAATGATTGTGTATTTAAAACTTACATGTGTAACATGAACCAAATTACAACAGTAGCTTTAAAAAACAACTACAGAAAAGTTTGTCATTTTTGTTCATGATATACTTATAGCACTGTCCAGTGTCCATCCTGTACCTCAGCGATACTACCAAAATTTCTAAAATTTAAATTAAAATAGCTAGCAATATCATGATAGTCATCAATGATATACATTTGTGATCAATCCGGGGTGGTTTTTCAAATATTTTCACAAAATACCATTTCACAAAAGATGTGCATTGTGAAGGGTTTGATTTTTTATATGTCGAAGGGAACAGAATCTTTTTTTTTTGTTTGTCATGTGCAACAGCGAGGCACTGTGATATAGTGGTTACGGCGTCGGATGAAAATTCGAGAGGACCTGGGTTCAAGTCCCTCGCCGGTGTCCGGGAACTACAAAATCATGCGTTACAGGCCCTTCAGCAAGGCTGTATAACACACAAGTGACGCTTGTTACTTGTTGCGACGTTCTTGTTAGACGTACTTGTTGTGGAAGCATAGTTGTCACACGCAGACAGAGTCAGACAGTCAGACACAGTCAGGCACTATCAGTCAGCACAGTCAGACACTGTCAGTCAGACACAGTCAGACACAGTCAGAGACTGTCAGTCAAACACAGTCACACACTGTCAGTCAGACACAGTCAAACACTGTCAGTTAAACACAGTCGGACACTGTCAGTCAAACACAGTCAGACACTGTCAGTCAGACACAGTCAGGCGACCATTCTAGTCGGCGACTGACTATCCCATATTGTTGGTAGGCCTACATGTACATAATTGAATATCAATTTTAAAATTTCAACGATAATAATAATATGAAGTAGAATAGAATAACAATACTAGCGGCAAGCTAATATATAGCAGTAAAAAACAATAGTAGACTACAGCTGAAATTAAGTGACGATAGTGTTAGGTCATTAATATGTGCGAAATCAGGAACGTTGACAATTTTGTTTAATTGGGTTAAACAATTTACTTTGGGTTAAACATTGGGTTTAATTGAGCACGGAAAAGTTCTCTACACACACAAGGTGGGGGATGGTCCCCGATCAAGAGTTTGAGGAAGAGTAAGTTTGCATGAGAATCATACATTTATTGCATTCTATTATGCACTTTCGCGCCTAGAACTTTGGAGATACCAAATTTCAGACTTGAAGACAGTTTTATATATATAATAATTAATAGTCACTGTTTTTTTACATCTATTCTAATGCGTTACAGGCAAGCCTGTAACGCCTGGCACTGTACAAGGCCTGCAAGCCTGCAACGCAAGAGTTTGATGAAGAGTCTACGTCCTACCGTGTCCATGTTAATACAGATTAGACGCCATACTGAGCTGGGTGACCTTCCTGCCGCCAACCACAATAATTAATTGCCCTGAACGATGATTATCAGCCAGCGACACTGTGTGTTTAACAGCCTTGCTGAAGGGCCTGTAGCGCATGGTTTCATAGTTGCCGGCTTTTCGTTGCCGGCGCCGTGACTCGAACCCAGGTCCTCTAGATTCGAAGTCCAACGCCTTAACCACTACACCACAGCGCCTCGCAATTTTAAGTATTTTAAATTTAAATTGATATTTACGCATGCGTATGCCAGATTATGAATTAACATTATGATGATTTTGAAGCATTCATGTAATGTGTGCAGTGGTAGAGAACCCAACTCACCTAAACTACCACACATGCATGGGCATGGGGCCCAACTACCACCGGACAGGCGACGGATATGAGTACCAGTACGCGGGTCGCTGCGCCTACACGGTCTTCAACGACGGCGCGCGCTCCGTCGTCGTCAAGCCCGTCAACTGCGACGACTTTGCGCAATGCAGGAAGGTGCGTGGCTCATGGATATTTCTAGACCCGCCCATTCAGCGTTTATCTCGAGTTTTCTTAACACTCTGTGTCGACTTTAGACCTCATTCTTAGCAGTCCATTTACTATCATAACTTTTTACTTCATTCCTAATTGTGTGCTTAGCTTCATTGTTAAGAGTCATAATCCTGTTTTGACCTAATCTTAACAGACATTCTCCTTTAAATCATAGAAATTTATGATTTTCTAGTGCTTTTTTATTTTCATCTTTTTACCTTGATACTTCGAAGTCCTAAGCCCCTCCACACCCCCCTACATTTAGGGGGTTGTTCCAATTCTGATTTTTGGGGGGTGTCCTCAAAAACTGGGCAGGTGTTACAATAGGGGAGGTGTAGTTAAATTTCTGCTCCCATTAACGGTTCATGGAAGCCCACAAAATTTGTGATACCTCCAAGTTACAATTTAGTAAAATTCCGCAGCTGAGGGCATATAAAAAAGCTAAACAAAATAATTGTAACGCCCATCCGATAAGAATGGCTTATACTGCTAAGAATGGCATCGAAAAAGATATGGACTATTAAGTAAGGCCTCAAGAACTTATGTCAGCCACCTCCCCCACTGCGTGCAACTTATACACCAAAATGCAAGAGTTCAAATGACACGTCCTCAGTGTGATAAATTGAAACACCGCCTCCAAGTGAAAAATCCAAGAAATCACCCTGGGTGCGTTGTGTGCGTTCTTATACATATACGTTCTTATATGTTGTGAAGCATATCACATTGGGCATGAAGTACAGTGAAGCATGAATGGCATGTGTAAGGTATAAACTAAGTGTAGTGTGTGCGTGAACTAGCACGATGGCCACAATGGCTCTTTCTCTGTAGTATGTATGTATAAAGCTCCAGGTATTGAATATTCTGAAATTGTATTTCATAATTATTACATTAAGCCAAACTTGCTTGTGCACCGAGTTACAGGTAATTTGGCACAACAATATGCAAGCAAGTATTTAGGTATATCTGCTCAATATTGTTGAATGCCGTTTGTTTGCCGATGCGGAATCTGAACAGAAGGTTTGCCATCTCTGTGTACACAATTTTGCACTGTTTAGAATGATCGAGGACCGTTGTAACCGTGTTACTGCGTTGTGTATAGCTGCTGACGATCAAGCTCAACAACCGAGCCGTCGTCGTTGCGCAGGGCGCGCTCATCACTCTCAATGGCATCGCAATCAAACTGAGCGACAGCAACGGATTCGCTACAGAAGGTCAGTCATCGATGAAGTCACTTCTCACTGGCGGTCACTACCGTCACTCATCCATGCAGTCACTCTGCACTGACTGTCACTCATCCATGCAGTTGCTCCTCACTGACTGTCACTCATCCATGCAGTCACTCCTCGCTGGCAGTCAGGCAATTTATGAAGTACTCCTGTTACTCATGAAGTCACTCCAGTCCCCTTCTGTACACGCTTCAAGCAAGCCATGCATTTTATGCTCATTATGTTGCCTAAACCAGGCCGGGTCCCATATTTGAGAAGGAGGATATCAGACCCCGCGCGACCCGCCCACCTTTAACCACTGTGTGTGCCTCGGTGTGCCTCTGCATGCCCCTGTGTGCCCATACATGCCCCTGTGTATGGGGCATGTATGGGCCCTTGAGTCCCGCTGCATGCCCCTGTGCGCTCCTGTGTGCCCGTATATGCCCCTGTGTATGGGTCATGTATGCCCTTGAGTGCCCCTGCATACCGCTGTGTGCTGTGTGCCCCTATATGTCCCTGTGTATGGGGCATGTATGCCCTGAGTGCCCTTGCATGCCCCCATGTGCTGTGTGCCCCTATATGCCCTGGATGCCTGCAGGTATTCGGTGCGAGAAGCGAGGGGAATACTTCTACCTGGAGTACGGCACTCTGCACGTACGCTGGGACACTGAGAGCTACTGGTTTATCACGCTGGGGGACGCGCACCGCGCCAACCACTACCTCCAAGTCAAGGGCCTCTGCGGCAACTTTGACGGAAACCCACTTAGTCAGTAATGCTGTTAGAGAGGCCTCTGGGGCTGATAGTTTTCTACTTGAGGCATCATAGTCGATTCTGATAGAATATGCTAAAAACTATACGAATTTCTCCTTGTCTTGTGCCACTTGTCAGATTCTTGGCGTGCCACCCGTCTACCTCAGCCGATACTTTGCCCTTTTCATCATATTTTCATGGGATTCCTTCTCGAGCAGATCAATGTTTATCAATGCTAAAACCGGGATAATTTTGATGTACTGACATTTATTCCTCGTGTTGACATTTAGTGAAACAAATTGAATGACAGGCTTAACGTCCACTATAATGTTATGACATGGGCGTAGATCATGGGGGGATAGAGGGGGACGTTCCCTCGAAATAAATTGAGAGGGGGGGCGGGAATATCTAATATCGTCCCCCAACATTTGGCAACGTTCCCCCCCCACTTTCCAGAGGGGAGGGCGATAATAACAGTCATTCATTAATGGCCTAGAAATCGAGATCTGGCTCCCTCAGTTGGGTCAGTTTTAGTCTAAACTAGTCTAGAATTTGTGTTATTAGTTGCTTAATAACGTCCATGTGTTATGAGACTTGTTCTGGCTTAAAAAGTGGCTGTCTCTCTGTACTCTTTTCATCTGTTTTCGCTGAGATTGTTTCTTAGACAGCGTTCTGTGTATCGGTGAGACGATTATTATCGACTGCTGCAGACGATCTGCAGAAGCAGAACGGGGAGCTTACTTCGAACCCGACAGAGTTCGGCGACTCGTGGGCAGTCTACGATGGATACAACAAGGTCTCACTCTTGTACTGCCTGTGTTCAAATTATTGTGTTAGTTTTATGTCATGATACATCACTTTTCGCTTGCAATAAGACAAAAGGCTAAGCGTATTGTGCAATAGGCACATTGTGTTATTAATTTCACATAGCCCCGTGGAGTCCAATCGTAACTGCACAGTTTTTTGCACATAACATTATCAAACCGTTGGGCATGAATGTACTGCAGCGTTCAATTATATGCTCAAAATGTCATCTACGGCGGAATCAAAGAACTGAATCTCCAACAGTAGTTTGCCGGATAGAACGGGTGACTTATGTTGCAATACACACGCTACTGATGACTCAGACAGGGTTAGCATCGACGAGGGGTTGGAGGTTAAGGGGTTGAACACCTCCATCTAAATTTTCAGCTCTCCCACCTCCAAAGAAAAAAGGACCAAGTCAAGTTTGAGGCTTTCCAACCCACGAAGCCTTTTGTGAATTTTCAACCCTCTACCTCGGTTTCTTAACCCATTTTGTTTTGCTTTTGTGACGCAATTACTTTTAAGGGAAAGAAAAACAGTTTTGTTGAACGTAGTAAATTTTTGGAAAAAGTCTCTCCCTACTCCCCCTCGATCCTAATATAAGTTCTATCTGGGAGGAAATAGTCTGCCAGCACCCTCTCCCTCTCGACAGATTCCCTTGGGCCCTCCTATCTCTTTTTAGGAAACTGACCCGCTGGCCAAATTTTTCAAACCCCTAAAATTACAAAACTGGCCCCTCTGCCTTATTTTGGGCGATGCGAGCCCTGATTTAGCACATTAGTTGCACGTTGGACATCACTAGCCATGCCCCCTGTTATTACTGGTCATATCCCCTCCTGTAACTAGAAACACCCCCTGCTGTCGCTAGCCACACCCCCAGTGGTGGCAACACTAGCCACGACCCCTGTCGTGACTAGCCACGCCCCCTGTTGTCACTAGTCACGCCCCCTGCTGTCTGCTTGCAGTGCCCGGTGACGCCGCCCTATCAGTTCCAGTGCGACACAAAGGACGCTCAGGACCAGGCGAGCAAGGCGTGCATCGTGCTCAAGCAGGACCCCTTCACCGACTGTCACGACACCGTGAGACACGCACTCACTCACTCACTCACTCACTCGCTCGCTCGCTCGCTCGCTCGCTCACTCATTCACTCACTCACTCATCGCAGCTTTAGCTGAGCTTGCTCTATCTACATGTATGATTTCTGCAACTATACCATCGCTGGGGTTACTGCGGTTAGATCTCTGAGGTTTGCAGCGCCATAGCTGAGGTTAGCACAGTTAATCTAGGGTTACATGTAATCGTACTCACGACAAGCTTTGCTGTGCATTTAGCCGCGGTACAGAGCCTCTTTCTCAAAGTATCTCTAATTTTAAGCTTAAATTTATGCTTAACCTCAAAAGTTTAACATAAAATCCATTTGCCGACCGCCATGATGTCATCGTTCTACTTTATGAGTGACGATGCGGAGTTTCGAATAACAAATGATTATTGTACGATTTTTCTAAGATTTGCTTAAGGACTTCTTAGCTCTTAAATTTTTACCTAAGATGTTTTGAGAATCAGGCCCTAGAATTGTAACTTGCCTAAGCTAACTGTTTTATTAATTTTCAAGCCAGAGTTAGTCAAAGATCCTTTCAAACATTCCCTTAATATTAAAGTTCCTTTGAGGTAGAAGCTTGAAGAATTTGTGTTTCAAACGCTTTGAAGTGAATTTCGCTAATGATGACGTTTTTGATGAGTTAATAACTATTAGAGTGACCATAACTCAAATTTTTCCGTGTCATAACCTGAAGTTAGCGCACCTCAGAACCAACCAACGATTAATTTGCATGTTGTACATAAGCTTGCAGTGCATATGCAGCTTGCGCACAAGCTAGAAGTGCATTAGCTTGCAGTACATAAGCTTGCAGTGCATAAGCTTGCGGTGCATTAGCTTGCGGTTAATAAGCTTGCAGTACACAAGCTTACAGTACACAAGCTTGCAGTACACAAGCTTGCAGTGCATAAGCTTGCAGTGAATAAACTTTCAGTGCATAAGCTTGAAATGCGTAAGCTTGCAGTGGATTAGCTTGCAGTGCGTAATCTGTGGTTATTAAGTGGTGATTCAGCTTGGCTTACAGTGCATACGTTTGTGTGGTTGCAGGTGAGGGTGCAGCAGTACTGGCTGCAGTGCGTCAACAACTGGTGCGCTGCCCTTGGGGGGGGCGCGTCCCTCAAGGACGCGGCGGGGCGCCAGCAAGACGCCGCTGCCGCCCTCTGTCAGACCCTCGACGTGTACAGCCAGCAGTGCGCTTCGCAAGGCATCCCTCTGTCCTGGAGACAGCCCAACCTCTGTCGTATGTACAGCGACGTGATGCCTGCCTAGTGTAGATGAGTCATGGGCATGGACAAATGTGATTGAAATAAAAGGCCATCTATAGCATTGGATCAGCACAATCTTCAAGACTGGCTGGCATTGCTGTGCTGCAGCCCCGACCTTGTCCTTGTAAGTGTTAACACCTGCGACAGTCGATTAACCTGTATACCCCGCTGTCTGTACCGATGACACCA
Organism: Chamaedrilus cognettii; assembly: GCA_034695025.1. Classification (NCBI taxonomy): domain Eukaryota; kingdom Metazoa; phylum Annelida; class Clitellata; order Enchytraeida; family Enchytraeidae; genus Chamaedrilus; species Chamaedrilus cognettii. Next base: position 6,225 of record JAQIWG010002357.1, on the reverse strand, counting down.
TTGTAGCGTACATGAGGCATATCATAATTTTTTAAAACATTGCTGATAGTAACTAAAATACATTATTTGATATTTATTAGAAAATTGAGTAGTTAAACTTATTCGATCCAATAAAAATTGACTGAAATACAATATGGTGGTTACATGCATAAAGCAATACATTTTGCCATGGCGATGCGGGTATAACTGTGTGATGCTACACTGATGCTACACTGTGTGATGCTACACTGTATGATGCATATGACGTTGTGAATATAACATTTTCTCAATCTCCTCAAGACTCTAAATTTTGGGTATATCAAAGTTCAGTTTTATCTCAAAATCAGCTTCAACTTCAACTTGGGCTGACGAATTTAAACCATGTTTGCCAAGGGTGCACGAAGTGACTCAAAATCTTTGTCGCGGCCGGGATTCGAACCTACGCGCTGTCGAACTGTAATCCAAGCTCTGCTACTTAGACCACTTGGCCACAACGCTTCGTCAAAACAGATGTATGCATTGCACTGGTAATGTACCAAAAATATGTTATGCAAACGGAGGTGGAAGAAGCATCATTGCTTGAATCGTAGGTGCAGGAGTGTACTTGTAAAATGCACTGTAGTAGGCTGCAAGGTCCCAGACACTCTCTCTCCTACCCATTCGTCCTGGATTTCCAACGGATTATATATGTAAACCCATTACTATTATCATTATTGTGAATTTGTGAGCAGCGCGCGCCTGCCCGCGGGACATGGAGCACCTCGAGTGTCTGCCACGCTTTACGCGCACATGCTCCAACCTCTACTCGGTGCAGAGCGCGGCGACCTGCAGCGCGGAGGACTGCTACCCCGGCTGTCAGTGCCTCACCGGGACCTTCCTGCACGCCGGGGTCTGCGTGGCTGCGGCCGCCTGCCCCTGTCAGTACCAGAACAAGTACCACGACGCGGGCAGCGTCGTCACCATCGGCTGCAACACCTGGTGGGGACTGGAGCCTTAGGCGCCTACTTCACAGGGGCAGCGGGCGAGTGCCTCGGTACTCTTCAGAGCACCGGGGCAAACGTATCACTTTGCCCCGGTACTTTGCGAAGGTGACATACATTGTCACGCACAATTGCGCATAGTCTACGTGACTTAGGCATACCAGCACCAGGCGTCAGCGATCAACACAGGGTAGTAGTTACATCTGGTGAGTAGTGAGTGATATGAGCTGTTGGTGTAAGTATGAGTGATTGAAAAAGCATGATTCAGGTGAGCATGACGGTGTAGCGGTTGTGCAGTGCGGTACATTACGTGTGTGAGGGTTGTTGTAAGATGCATTGCACGTAGTGAGTATTGTTGTGTGTTGCAGTGTATGTAGCAAATGTTGGTGTGTGATGCAGTGTTTGTAGCGGGTGTTGGTGTGCGGTGCAGTGTGCGTTGTTAGTGTTGGTGGTGGTGCAGTGTATGTGACGAGTGTTGCTGCGTGGTGCAGTGCATGTAGCAAGTGTTGGTGTGTGGTGCAGCACGTGCAGTGTGGGTCGCTGGCAGTGCACGGAGGACTCCTGTTCTAAGACGTGCTCGGTGCTCGGCAACCAGCACATTGATACGTTCGACGGGAAGCGCTACGAGTACCAGGGCCCTGCCTGCGAATACACACTCGTCGAGGTACGACTAAACTTTACATTCTTTGTGAGTACCGCATATGATAACTTATGTGGAATCCAAGCCTGGTGACAGTCCGTGTCTGGCGAGGCAACTGGCAAAGTTTTTATTTATTAAGATGTTTTGATATTTTCTACAAGCACAATTTTTATTTGAATTGTTTATGGTGTTCATCATATTTCTGAATTATATTAGTGCTAATTTTTATTGATCCGAACCGCGTGTTACAATGTTATTGAATTACTGCTGGCCACCAATGATTCGAACCCAAACGACGTAGGCTAAGTTGTAGTTCAAGCGGTCGAGCCCCCCGTTTTAGGCCTAGAAAGTTATTAGCTCAATTCAAAGCCCATGGTGCAGGCCTTTCTAATGAGTCAGACCATACGTGACTCCGTTTCTGTCGGTGTTATTCGGGGTTTAAATGGACAGGTTCATCTTTCAACAGATCGGTTTATACGACATCTCAACACACCTCGTGACCCTAGACTAACCCTTTAATCTCTGAGTGTAGGCTAATATACAACGTCTCGACACATCTCGCATCTCCAGCTTAACCCTTACGGGTGGATTCTACAGACGCACCTTTGCGCCCGGCTAAGCAAAGTTCTTGCTAAGGAACGAAATTTAACGGCAGCCCTTCAGTAAGTTATTAGGTCAATTCAAAGCCCATGTTTGGGCTTCAGTGCCATTCACACCTTCAGTGCCATTCGAAAAAACTCGCAATAATATTTATCAGTATAAAATAAAATAAAAATTTCCACAAGAAATTAGGTTAATTTGACTTCAAGTTAATCAGAAAGTTATTTTGCTCAAAACCTATGACGTCATCTTAATTTAATGAGTATATCAATTCAAATGGACTAAGCAAAGAGATATTTTGAATGGCAGTTAAGAGCTGCCGTGAAATTGTCTCCTATGCTAAGGCAAATCTAGAGGTGGGAACAAAGAAACGACTATAGAATCCACTCTTTATCTAGGAGTGCAGGCCTACACGTCGTCTCAACACACCTCGTGTCCTCAGCTTGACTCTTTAGTATCTGAGTGTTGGTTGCAGGTCAACCCAGAGTCACGTGCCACTGCGGCATTCCAGGCGAAGGGCGTACTGTCGATATCGTACACGGTGACCAAGTGCCTGTCCAACTCTCAGATGGGCTGCACGCAGGCGCTGCACATCGTCTACCAAAGGCTCAACCAGACCTTCTCCGTCCAGATCAACAGTGACTTCAGCGTCACGGTGCGTTACTGACTAACCCAGTATTGCGTGAAAGCGTGATTTAATGCATGAAAGAACAAAACTACAAACGGCCAGCTAACGTCACAATGTAACAATGATTGCTGCTTCTGCAAGCTCACGCAACCAGTGGCAGTAAATTGAACTGTGACGTCATTGCGCCGCTTGCATTTTTTGCCGTGCATGCACAAAATCATGGTTTGGTGCGTGAGTTGGATTATATCCTTAGTCGGCGCTCGCAGATGTCAGTGGCATCATATTCTAAACATACAGTGTACTAGTGTTTATACGTTTAACTTGGGTTTAAAATAATGATGACTAGGCCCATATGCACAATGCACAACTTTACAGCATTCGGTGGTTCGTTCGTCAGCATGGCTCGAGCTCGAGACTTGCCGCGAGCGGTGTAGCCTTGAGTATGAGTGCACGCCAAGCAGCTCTGTTCTGTGGCTTCCTCCAAGTCGCGTTCAATCACGTAGCTTTGGATCACCAAAAGCTTTTGATCCAAAAGCTTTGGATCACCCACCCAATCAGACTTTGCCCCGGGCTGCAGATACATCGCTTCGCCACTGCATTGAGTTACCGACTAACCTAACGTTGCATGTAAGTGAAATTTTGTGCTTGCACGGAAAAGCATACAAGTGATGAAATAACGTCACAGTTTCATTCATGTCATTTAGCCACTTTTTTTTTCCTGCATGCCCGAAATCATGGTTTTATGTATGCGCTGGATTAGACCCTTAACGCGCTGTGTGCAGGTGAATGGCGAGGTGCTGGCCGACCCGCGCCTGCAGCCCTTCGCGTCCAAGCTGCTGCTCGTGCGCCGTGCCTCCTCCGTCTTCATGCACGTCCAGGGCTTCGGCTTCGAAGTGCTCTACGACAAGAACGGTCGCATCTACATCACCCTCGACCCCTTCTACTCCGCACACGTACGCTCTCCACAGCGAATTCGGGACTTCTCGTCCACCAGAATTTTGATCCATGCTAGCTAAGACTTACCCTACACCTAGCGAACTATCAGCCAAACATATACTAACCCTAAACTAACCGCAAACTAACCCTAACTAACCCTAACCATAATCCTAGCATTATTTAGTGTCAGTTACATGGTTTGTGTGTCGCTTATGAGTTTTGTCTGGTCCGTGTATCAGATACGATGTCTGTGTATCAGATACGATGACAGTGTATCAGATACGATGTCTGTGTATCAGATACGAGGTTTGTGTGGTAACATGGATGGGTCGATGGAGAACGACTGCACGTCGAGGCAAGGCATTGAGGAGCAGGTCAGCTCCTTCGCACTCTCCTACTGCTCCTGCTCCGACGACGGATCCACACTACCTGACCCCTGCGGCTTCAACACGGGGGTGCGTTCCCCTCATTTCTAATCCATCACCGTGCATCTTTAACACAGGGGCACGTTTTTGGACTTTTTCTCATCAATCACCCCTTCGGCTTCAACACAGCGGTACGTTTTCTCCCCTGCTTTGTCATCAATTATCCCCACATCATCAACACAGGGGTACGTTCCCCTGCTTCGTCACCAAGCTTCATCTCTGCGGCTTTAATACATCCTTTTCTTGTTTGATTACTGCAGCTTCAATGCTGGGGGTCCACACTGCGTGTGTGGCTTAAGCACTATCCCACTTCTCGCTGACCATTCTACTCTATGCTATTCACTTTGACCTTATTAGTATTGTGAGGTTTAGGTGTGCTTTACATTTCGTGTTTTGATTATGATTGCGATATGGTCTATAGGTACATTGGCGGCAATGGTTTGGTTAGGGCTGATTTATTAATGCGTAAGCAAGTTTTAGAAGAGTGTAAAGCAGGGCCTAGCACTCCTTTAAAAATTGTGACTGAACGGCATGAGAATCTGTCCTATTTGGAGATATTACCCGCTCTCCCTCTTCCCACCCTGCGACCGCAACACTGAGATGCTTGCTTTTTCTTCGCAAACGTTTCCTGAGTCCAGTGATTTAAGCAGGATTCATACTTTTAGCAGAGCTCACTTGTTAAAGAAAAACAAATGCCATATGACCTTCTTGGAAGAAAATTTTGAAGGGGCAAGAACTCCATGGGTTTAGGATTTTTCTCATATTATGAGGTTGAGTTGATCGGTCCCCTCTCCGCATGCTTCCTTTTCTGGAACTTCGACTCTGGAGCACATGCTCCTTTTGTTGTAGCACATCATCACATGTATCTTGCACATTAAAAAATGTAATCCTTATCTTTCTGAAAGTTCATCAATGTTTAGAACTGCAGCCTAAGCCTCGCATAGATACGTTTGCAAAGCATTTTGTATTTTTGAATGCCTATTTACACATGCCTGATTTTTACTTACTTTATATATTTAAATGCTTTTGCATACGTATTGACATTTTATACGTTTTTGCATACATTTGTGCTTGAAGCACAAAATGTGTGCTTTAGTCATATCTACAATGAACTAGCGACATGTGCGCCTCTGTGTGCAGGCGAGTCAGTACGCGGACAGCGCATGTGCGCGTGTCGGTGTCGCTTCCGTGTTCAGCGCGTGTCAGCAGAAGGTGTCATGGACGCGCTTCAGAGACTACTGCGTGCGCGACTCTTGCGCCAACACGGGCAATGCTGCGCCTGTGTGCACGATGATCGCAGCGCTCGCGCACGAGTGCGCGCAGAACGGAGAGATCGTCGACTGGATGTCCAACAAGGACCTGCGCACCTACTGCAAGGGTGAGTTCTCCCAGCCTTTAGCACACACTCGGTCCAGGGTTCACTGCAAGGGTGAGCCTTCCCAACCCTCAGCACACACTCGGTCCAGCGTTTTACTTTGCTAAGGATTCCGCCACACACGCATGACTCATCAACCCTATTTCTGGATCTATATAATAATAATAATAATATTTGACTTCTAGTGCGTTCCAGCATCGAATGACCTCATTATTTGACACATTACTGAAATTAACTGAAATGTATTGCCTTCCGATAAGTTTTATTTAGGAAGCAAATTGTAGATGCATAGCGGGTGCTATAAGCGCATTATTTTTACGTCGACGCGGCCAAACATGGCTCTACGGGTGTGGCAGGGGTACCTGGCTTCAGCGGTCCGCCAGGCTCGCTGTTCGGCCAGTGCGTGCCCGACGTCCAGTCCTGTCGCGATATCCAGTGGTCCAGCTCTGTGCTCGCGGTCGCTGCCAACACGGACTCGGACTGCCTCGAGGGCGTCTACTGCTCCGCAGGGCAGCTGCTCAACGACGCGGGCACATCCTGCGTGGCCCCCGCCACGTGCCCCTGCTACGACCTGGCGACCGGCAAGGCCGTGCAGCCGGGGACCGTCATCAGACGCAGCTGCGCTGAGTGGTGGGAACCTCAATTATTGGTATTAGCGTGTG
>JAQIWG010002356.1:0-20647 GCA_034695025.1 Chamaedrilus cognettii | reverse complement strand
TTTTTGTGAATTTTGCGGATCAGTCAAATTCACGAAAAATTGTACATGCAGCAAAAACAAATTGGCTGAAGTATGGTCAATACAAAAAAGGAAAAATTTAGTGTAGCAAAATTTCTAAGTGGCAAAATCGCCAAAAAAAACACGCAGCAAAAATTTCATGTGTTACAGTAATCTTTATTGGCTAGGCATAAAATGCAAAATTATTGGTCACAGTTCAGCACTCATGCCAGAGCGCGTGTACCAATTGGTGAAAAATGATGCAAAACCCAATCAATTGCAGTTGTTTCTACCAGAACATTAATTCTCACAACATTGCCTGTCATTTCCGGGAACATTTTTTGTTATATACAGTAATGACTAAACACTCGACTATATTTAAAGTGAGCTGATTGCAAAAAATGTGATCAAAATTAATCTCCAAGTCGTTCTGAATTATGATCATTATTATTATTTTTTCTTTTCAAGTAATCTTTAAGATTTAATTAAACATCATATATACAAATCTCATCACAGAATCTCATCCAAAACTTGTATTTGACTGTGCTTCGATCGACTAAACGATCGAATTGATTGTTGTTTGTTACGGCAATCGCATTCGCAATCACAAAAAGATGTTGAGCTTGTACTTGACAATAGCCCAGATTTGTTGTTTGCTCAACAGTTTTTGATGCACAAACATTAAATTTTGTTCACGACCTTGAATTTTTTGTACTTTGTACGAAAAAGCAAAGTGAAGCTGAAACATGCCGTGAGGTCACCGCAGGGCAATATGGACTATGCTACTGAGGGACGACATAGAAGGGAGGATCTACATGCAGCCTGGTACCGGTCAACAAACAATGGAGGGAGTCTGCGAAACGACCTTTTGGTCTTCAAGCAAGAGATTAAATAGAGGCGCGTTTATTTAGTACGAACGTACGGGGCGGGGAGGGAAGTCCAAGCGTACGCTTGGATATGGATAGATTGTGGATGGCCACAAATGTATCTACGCTCAAGGGGGAGGGCAAGGGAGGTTCAGGAAGAATCCAACGAAGACGGAGGCCGGGCGGGCAGCATTAATGCTTCTTAAAAGCTGCTGCACAGTTGCAGCAGCCTGCTGTCATATTAGAGTGTTGTATATGACACTTTTGCAGCAGCAACGAGTAGGCGACAGTCTGTGCTGGTTATCATCATTTCACTTCACCTTCTCTACTGCACTCCACCCCAATCGATGATTATTTGCAGGGCGGACGAAATAAAGCACCTTTGCCAAGGGTGCATGAAGTGACTTGAAATCTTTTGCCACGGCGGGGTTCGAACCGACTCTCTGCCACACTCGCAATCCGAAGTCCGCGACTTAGACAACTCGCCCACAACGCTTCGTTATAGCAATAAACCTAGGCGCTGAGAGCTGGCGCTCGTCGCTATGATCGTGTTTGACACAGGGTGGAGGGGACAGGGGTGGGGGAGAGGGAAAGGGGGAGAGGGGAGGAGGGGGAGGGGAGGGCCAAAGCATACGTACTTATGGGGGAGTGGGTCAGAAAAGTACACTCGACAGACAGAGACACACACATCCAGACACACACATGCAGACACACACATCCAGACACACACATCCAGACATACGCATCCAGACACACACATCCAGACAAACACGGTTTAGTTTTTGTCGTCGTTCACAATATTCAATACTTTTACAGTCCGGTACTGCCCGGAGGGCAACACACGGAACCGCTCCCCCTTCTTTAGTCATCTATTAATGGGGCCCGGGGTACTCTGGGCTGCAAAGCAATTATTTGCTCCCCGGCCAGCAGGGGCAGTTGTAAACAGAACGTGCAGTTGTAAACTAAAATGTGTGGAGACTGAAATGACTTTGCATGGTGCTCTAGGCTGCAAGCCAATTCTTTGTTCCCGGCTTTCAGGGGGTAGACAAACACAGACGCTCAAGTGTCTGTGTGTGTGTTCCACACAGACAGACGGAGAGACAGAAAGGCAGACACAAAGCCACATACACACATATAGACAGGCAGGCAAACTGACAGATATACATCTCAGCCATGCAATCCTACAAAGAGAAGCCGACGAAAAGCGCGTGTGTACCCAGTACGTGCAAAGTTGGCCCAGTAGGTCATCATCATGGTGGATAGTCTCCGCTCATCCATTCCCCAGATATCGGGCAGGCGCTCGAGGAACGGCTCCCCCAGCATGAAGGGGATCTCGTTGCCGTGGTCGGCGCCCACCCACGCAGGGTACTGCGAGTAGGATGGGCGGTGGTCAAACTCGTACAGATATGTCCTCGCCTTGCCTGGTCGCCAGAAACACTCGCTACACCAACATATCAATACAAACAATGATCAATACAAACAATGATCAATACAAATAATGATTAATACAAACAATGATCAATACAAACAATGATCAATACAAACAATGATCAATACAAACAATGATCAATACAAACAATGATTAATACAAACAATGATCAATACTAACAATGATCAATACAAACAATGATCAATACAAACAATGATCAAGCTCAAGCAAGGTCTTTTACTTTTATATTATATATAAGCAAAACTTATGAAATTTCACCCCTCCCTCTTCTGTTGACGTATGCCGACATACTTTGTAGACGGAAAGTGATTCTTGTAACTTATGGGGGTACCGTTTGGTGCGAGGGGCCGTTTGCCCCGAGGCAATCAACTTACTGTACTAGTATTAAAACAAAACAATTTTTGGACCCTCAAGATTACTAGGTCAGAATAACTCTTTGACACCCATTGGCATCCCACTCGACTCCCTGACACCTGACGCCCGGGGCAGCCGCCCCTCTCCGCGGGACCCCATCGCTACTGCTCGCTCGCTCATCAAAACTACTTAGAAGAAACTATAATTCCATTTGTTCTTAAAGTCTCTTGTCGGCAAAGATGTCGTTGTTTAGGTGAAGAACAAGCTGTGTATTTGTGGTACGACACGTTGCATTCTGCTGATCAGTTCTACAACATTACGCTTAAGAAAAAAAGGATTAAGACGTGAGGATGCGACAGATAGGATAAAGTTAAGGGCCAGTGTCCATGGCTGCAATTGGCCTACCCCTGCGTGAGCCAGGGAATGTGGCCACAAAACGCGAGTGTGTGTGTCATGTGTAAGCTTAAGAACATCAGTTTCCTACTGGAATGAGTGAGCGCGTTGTCGATGGCGGACGCGACGAAGACGGTGTCTCCGAACAGGTCGGACAGCGCGCGGTGCAGCTCCACCGGTTCGTGCACGCCGCGCAAATACTCATCATAGAGCGCGTCGTAGATCGTCTGGGCACGCGCGTGGTGACGAAAGTACCTGCCACGTACATGGCAGGGCTTTTCTTGTTGTTGTTTTTCGTTTCAAGTATATGATGCTGTATACAAGTTACAGTGGTGAACCTAGGCAGCAGTGCAGTCAGCGGGCTATACAGGATAATGACTGCAACGTCAGCTATCGTCCTGAAGCCAGTGTCCAACACCATGCATACAGTGCTGTAACTGCTATGCGACGCCGCGAGACAACGTTCCGCCGGGCCGCTCAAGTTTCTAACAGCGCCCCGCCAGAGGCCGCTCCAGTGTGGATACTTCAGACGTGCAACCACGGTTAAAGGGCCGCTGCACGTGAAATGAGGGCCGCTCCGAATCAAAAGGGCAAAATAGTGTTCCACAGTGACAGAAAAGACAGCTACAGCACTGGTTACAAAGGCCTATCCTTCTATTTCAGGCGCCACAGACAGCCAGCGTCCTGGATCGTTGGAATTTAAAATTATATTCTGGCGCGCTGACTTAACCCCTTCCTATTATCTCTTCAGCCCATTAATTGGACACGCACTACAGAGAATATTTCAATTAGGCATAACAGGCTAGGAACGCAGCTGGTCAGCCCACAAATAGAATCAGATTGGAACTCGATGCGTGTCACCCATCTACTCACTAACCGCGCTCGACGTTGCGTAACTTGTATGATCGTAGCTAGCGTTAAATACACAGCTCCAAGACGACTCCCTGTTTGTTTGTTGCTTAACGGCACCGCAGCGCACGAGGGCCATTTTAGTGCCAGACTAATCAGAATTGCCCTTGGGAAGAAGGTTACATTTAAATCGAATGCTATGCCAGAAAGTTTGGCATAGTTGGCTTTTTTTAAAGGAATTCAATGATAAAAAAGATGGGATGGTACGGCTCGGAATGATTAAAGTAAAGTTTACGACTGCCCATTTTAGTTTATGTACGTTCTGTGTACAAATACATACTAAAATATGCCATGGTACACGGCAAAATCTAGTGTGCAATCAATATGTGCAGCTTATTAATGCAGAAAGCAAGAACAAAATTCCAGACAAACCAAAATAAAATTAGACTTATGTATACCACAAAATGGCTTACAAAACAACAAATTTACCAATGGGCCTACTTTTTATTTTAAACCAAAATTGATTACATCTGTGCAAAACTTACTTTGTAAAGACAACATTCTTAAAGACAACTTACTTCTTAAAGACGACATCTTTCAGAAACTCCGCTGCCTTCTCGTTGTTCATTTCTGGGTTCATTTGCGTGAAGGTGCGCACGAAGCTGGCGCCCTCGTCAGAGTTAAACCCGATGATGACGTCGATCGGTTCAAAGTTCCCCGCCTTGTAGCTCAAGACCGGGTGCTCAGAGAAACAAACCCCATCGACAATCGGCTGAAAGCCCTCTCCCATCCCCGTGACAAGCTCCGCAGAGGTCTTGCTGTTGAGGAACGCAAGGATCTCCTTCCCTGATGAACGATTGCTGCCCCCTAGTGATGCACAAGATAGTTAAACGCCATATATTTGATGCACATGTATTTTAGGCATGGATGAATGGGTGCGTTTTTTTGGCTAGCGGTATCTAAACTCCGCCATGTAGTGAAATGCTAGGTTAAAAAACGCTTTGCTACCCAGAGCTAAATGAATATTATAAAGCCTACCATAGGTCAGTTGCACCCATGTAACATGTCACACTACTGGCTGGCTAAGGCTTCGCTTGAAAAAAACTTGCATTGATAGCGCAATTATCATGCGTACTGATACCGGATAATACCTGCAAATGACGATAATAGGCGAAGACGATCAGAAACTGTCGTAGTTTCTGGTGAATTCTAAAAACAGCTCACCAGTGAGGTCATGAATTGGGGGGTGGCCATCAGCACTTGGGAGAAAAACAGTCCCTATTGAGGGGGTTCTGTAAAATGCCATGGATTAGTTACCAGGAACCAGCTTCTCAAAGCTTCCTAACTTTAAGCTCAAACTCAATCCTAAATCAGATTTGATAAGATTTAAATCTGTTCGGCGACTGCCATGACGTCATCATTGGGTATAGAGAGCATGGCAGTGCAGTTTTCAAAAATAAATGATAAAATTTGCCTAAGATTTTCTAACGAACTTCTTAAGACAAAAACTTGCCTAAGATCTTTTCAGAAGCAGGCCCCAGGGCTGTAACTTTTTTCTCAATCACAGGTTTGTGAACTGAGTGTAGCTACACTACTACAGTAACACTACTGACCCATGGCAGCGATTCGCATCATTGCGTATCTTCCCGCCGCAGCGCGCGTCCAGGTGGCGCTGTGGTAGAAGCATGACCCGCTCTGCATGATGGCGCGCCGGGCGAGCCCCGCGGCCCCCAGCAGGGGCGAGGCGAGCAGCATGGATGCGCTGATAGCCCCGGCGCTCTCCCCCATCAGGGTCACGTTGTGAGGGTCGCCCCCAAAGCGCGCGATGTGGCGCTGGACAAAGCGGAGGGCCTCCAGCTGGTCCAGCAGGCCCATGTTGCCCGGCACCGCGCCGTCCTCAGTGGCAAGGAATCCTTCAACACACACAAACCATTACTTCTTCAATTTCAACACCACTGCTGCACTCCACCCTAATATAAATGATCATTTGCAGCCTTTTCAGGGATTTCAAATTTTAAACGATTTTGCAAAGGGCGCACAAAGTGACTCTAAATCCTTGCTGCAGCCAGGTTTCGAACCGACGCGCTGTCAAACCCGTAATCTGAGCTCCGACTTAGGCCACGTAGCCACAAAGCTTCATCCCTATTATTTCTGATTATGCCAAACTCGCCCAGGAAGCTCTGACAAGTCGTAAAAGACGACTAAAGAAGGGGGGGGAGTGGTTCTGTGCCGACTCTCTTGCACAGCACCAGACTGTATGCTGTCTTTGTACTGCACACGGTCCCCAAACCACAAAAAATACAAAATAAACCAAAAAATAACATGTTTGCTGCTGATTCTTGTTTTAAACAACGGCTGACAAAAAAGCAACAAAGATATAGGACCACCAAGCCATGAGCACTACTTTTAACATCGTAATATTGTCGATAGATTGCTAAGTGTGCAGCAGGGTGGAGACACACCAAAGGGGCCGACGCGGTAGTTGATGGAGACAAAGACGACACCGTGTAGGGCGGCGTACGCCGTCCCGTCATAGTAGTTACTGCATCCTGCGCATAACAGTCACTGCGCATAACAGTCACTGCGCATAGCAGTCACTGCGCATAGCAATTGCTGAGAACAGCAGTCGCTGCGCATAGCAGTCACTGCGTATAGTAGTTACTGCGCATAGTAGTCACTGCGCATAGCTGTCACTGCGCATAGCAATTGCTGACAACAGCTGCTGCTGCGCATAGCAGTCACTGCGTATAGTAGTTACTGCGCGTAGCAGTCACTGCACGTAGCTGTCACTGCACGCAGCAGTCACTGCGCATAGCAGTCACTGCGTGCAGCAGTCACAGCGCGCAACAGTCACTGCGCGTAGCAGTCACTGCGCATAGCAGTCACGGCGCATAGAGGTCACTGCGCATAGAGGTCACAGCGCGCATAGAGGACACAGCAACCCGCACCATGTCGAACCATATGTGACAACATTACTAAAGCTACGCAATCTATCAGCTCTACAGACTATTCAACTCAGTAATATATTTCAAGAAGCAAAAAACACTAGACAGAATTCATCAAAAATATAAGTAACGCATACCACAAAAAATCTTCGCTCGCTATCGTTAAGTAAGGCTCACAAACGCATTTCATTGCAATACTACTAAGTCTGATTGCTGTTCAAAACAAAACAAAATAAAGAGAGATTGTTTCTTTCGAATTTTAAAAATTGGTCAGATTATTTGACAGCGTTCATTTAAAATTATAACTTAAAATAACTGCACACAAACTGCAAAGAAATCACAATCAAATTTCATCAGGAATAAATAAAGCATCTACTTAAAATCTTGTTCGTTTACAGCAGAGCGGTTTCCAACCTTTTGCATCGGGCAATCAAAACACAGAACTTCTAAAGATAGCAGAGACCCAGTTTTTATGGTACAAATGCGTATCATACACAGTGTCACTGTATGAAAGATTTCTAGAACGATTAGGTGACCCCAAGTCGGGTCGCGATCCACAGGTTGAAAACAGGTTCACAGCCATGCTGCCTACATGGTAACATATCTAATCTATGTCATAGATTAGGTATCTACATCTATATATAACGATATAGATAGATCACATCATGCACATATACATCACACATACACAGTGCAAGGCTAAATTTGCTGAAAAAGAGATATGGGGGTCGATTTTTGTTCTCCCCAGTCCAATCTCACGAGTGGGGGGGGGCGGTTGCTGACAGCAACTTTTAACAAACTAAGTGTGTTATAACATGAACTAGGGGGGTTCCAATGCGAGAGGGGGGGTTCAAGCCCCCCAACCCCCCCGGCTAATCTAACTCTGCATACACACATCACACAACGTGATGCACCAACATAATGTCTGTCCAATCGTCAGCCTGACCATGGATAAAGCTGCCCCCGTAGAGCCAGACCATGACCGGGAGTCCGACACCCCTCTCAGCAGAAAGTGAAGCCCCCCCCAGCGCGGAGCGCGGCGCCCAGATGTTGAGGTAGAGGCAATCCTCGCTCATGTTGTCTTCAATCAGAATCGGGAAGTAAGTCGACCTCGTGGCACGCAGGTCCTGCGGGCAGAATGAACCTGGGACACAATGGGACATTGAGCACCGACTGGACTTGAGACATAATGGAACACTACTCACCAAGCAGTGAATGAATCTGTCACAGAATGGGACACTGAGAAGTGAATTGGTATGTGACATAACGGGGGCACCAAGCAGTGAATGGCCCTGTGAGACAATGGGACACTGAGAAGTGAATAGACCTGAGACACAATGGGACACTGACACCACGGGACACCAACTGATGTAAAAATTAGGACATCTTGTCAAAATCAAATACTAAACACAATGAAACACCAAGTGTATAAATAACTAAAGTTTCAACATGGGATGCAATGTATCAATGTTCACAAAGTTTGCGTCTTGAATAACTACCTGATCACAGCTATGCCAAATGTAGTAATTGGCGCGCCTACAATAAATATCAACAATAACTTCACAGTTATTTTTCACTATTCGTTGTACAACAACATCCAATACTTGCAATATTTTTCATCAAAAACTATGTTCAATAAGATTAAAACTTAATTTTTGTCAATTGATAGAAACAGAAGCATATAAATGCTACTACCAACCTGTAGGCTATAGCCTACATGCAATTACTGTAGGTCACTAGGAGATGAAGCAATCAACAGGCAATACATAATGGCTAAGGCCACCAGAAAAACGCGATCACGTTTTCCGTTTTTTTGTCGATTTCCCGCATATTTCACGGTTTTTTTCCCACATAAAATCTGGTTTTTTTCTATTTCCGGCATAAAATCACGTTATTATCAATTTACCGCTTAAAATTGCGTATTTTGCCATTTTTGCGCATATTTCAGCTTAATATGTCATTTTTGTCACGAAAACTTCTTGAAAATTAGCTTACTTTCAATTTTGAGTAAGGCCGCTGGAAGAAAGCAATCGTATTTTTGCGTTGTTTCGCGTTTTCTTGTGTTTTTTCAGAATTTCCAGCATATTTCGCATTTTTTTCTATTTCCCGCATAAAATCGTGTTTCTCCCATGCCTTGCGCATATTTCTCAAAATTCTGCTCCATTTTCTGGGGGCCTTAGTAATGGCTTTCCATCACGATCATCTGGATGATAAAGCGTTCGTCATACGGCCGTAGGCTGGGCAATTGGATGATGAAATTGGTCCTACATATGATCAAATGCGGATGACGAACCACTAGTCATTCGTAGGATAAAACGATCACCCAACCAATCAGAGCGCGCACTGCTGTCAATCATTCGATTCCAAAAACCCCGGCATGGCGGCCATTGTTCATTTTATCGATTCAACTGTTGCAATATTGAATGTATAAAACCAGAATGAAATCACAAGTTCAAATTACATTGATAGCGAAGCCAGACATACTGTAATTCATGCCATCAAATTGTTGCATCTACATTGATCCTAATAAAAATTATGCCGATACTACGATACTCGCAACCGATAATGCAATGATGGCGTATGGAGTCATTGTCATATGATCGTGCCCGAAAACATTCGTTTCATCATCCAGACGCCGTCAGTAGGCCGTACGGATGAGCCACGGATGACGTTCAGATGATCATGACGGAAAGCTTGAAGAATATTATATAGATGACATACATGCCCAAATCAACAAAATCTCAATCACAAAATAAATATTAACTAAAAAACAACATTGCAATGCCGAGCACTGTGCACAAAATCTTCTCAGTAAATCACTAATTGTCAATGATTTTTATTTTTCAGAAAATGCTTGCTGAACATACCAAATTGTGCGGCGCGGCGCTCTCCTGTCCAGAGTTGGAGAGGCTGTGGGGCACCGAACCTTAGCCTCCCGATCGGAGGCTGCGCGAAGGGAACACCGAGGAAGGCTGCGACGGGGACGCCTGCATCGCGAGCACATCGCGCAACTCCGCGCAACGAGGCAGTCGCACTCAGCTGCACCAGTAGATCCATTGCGCGATATTTCTGCACAAATTATGGGGATTCAACCAGGGAGTAGTTTAGTAGGAGTAGTACTCCAAAAACGACGTATTTTGAAACTCTACCGTACTCGGATTTAGAAATGGGTAGGAGTAAGATTACTTGTAAAAATGGACGATGGCAGAGTAGGCTTACTCTAGGCCTACTCCTTTTTGGAACGCGTGGGTTACTACTGTTTTATAAGCAGCAGGCGTAACGCTACTCCTATTATGTAAGAGCTAAACTGAATTCTGGATTCAACTATACGATGCCCTTCCTGCCGTCCAATCTGCTCAATGGTGGCAGCAGGTGGTGGGTATATGGGGAATTTAAGGACCGTGGCGTGTGTAGTAACCAAGACTACTACTGCAGTCCTGTTGTGTGCTTAGGCCTCAGCTTCACCAAGCAAAGAACCGCTTCCCCTTCTTTAGTCGCCTTCTACGACTCGCCTGGGAGCTCTGGGCTTCAAGCCAATTCTTTGTTCCCTGGTTCGCAGGGGGTGTGGCAGCAGGGATAGGGCTGCCGGGCACAGTTTAATGGCATGTCCGGGACATCCCGGACAAGAAAAAACATAGTGAGACCCTTTGAAATCGAAAAAATTCGGAAAAATCTAATCACGTAGGCAAAATTCTTTACTTACACATACTTTGGACCTAGAGAGAGAAGTTCAACGATCATCGTAACCTTCACCTTACCAATGTTTGTTTACAAAGATTAACCTTCGACACGACCTAGATATATATGTGGTTTATCTATCGACAAACCCACAGCCGTGGAGGAAAATAAATTGACACTTTTTATTTTTTAGTCAGGCAGCTTACTTCTACGAGAGGCAAAGTACACTGCTGAACAGCAGCTCACCTATGTGCTATGGCGCAGCTCTGATCCTGAACTTTCGCTGCCGATGTACGCAGGGTTAAGTTGAGGAGGCGTAGACTCGTAGAATGCCTAAGGCAGGGTTTTTTATATTACAAAAATTAACAAAACTGTACGCTACGTTTCAAGAGTTAGTCAAGGGGTACGTCTAAATATGAGTGAACCAAGGCCCGTCACTACAACCCATAGAATGAATGACGTATGGGGATGAAGGGGGAGGGGCTTGGCCCGCGGGCCAAACCAGTTACCAACCGTCAACAATTGACTGACAGGGTCATGACCCTTTCATGTCCAATCACAATAATTACCAACTATTACCTATAATACAAATCAACTTCCGTTTATAGCCAAAAAATGCTTCTTTCTGTGATATTTTGCAGCTAATGCATGCACTCGATGCTTGTAATTCTGCGGAGTGAACGAGTAGAGGGCTACGCGTTTTTTTATATGATGGCGCAGCTGTTTTCTGTGTAAGACAAAACGGGATAGATCATTTTTCGATTGTTTTGTAAAATTAGGTGTATGGAATGGTTGCATAGCTAGAAGCCATAGCCAATGGCTGGTTAGAATGACTCGAAACTTTTTGTCAGCACCAGTCATAACCATAGAACAAAAATGACGTCGCGATTCAATCAGATCTCGCAAATTAGATCCAGGATAATTGTTTGAATAACACGCCAATATTGGGGAGTTAGTCATAATAATCCTGGATCGTTCGACTATGCTTCAAGTCACTCTCAATTGAAACAACTGGGCAGTTCGCAAAAAAAATGTACTCTAAATAAATTAAATAATGTTGTAAATTATCGGCGACAAGTGTCGCGTCAAAAATCTATTCTTTCTATTCACGGGAAATTACGAGCCGGACAGAATTTGTTTAGCATTTAAATGAATGCTGCACGGCTTCTTCTCGTGTACGAATATGATTCTTCGTAAAAACTATTTAAATTTCAAATCAAATATCAATTTCTAATGAAATTTGTGGATAAATTACAATCTTACGCTGAGTAAAAAGTTAAATTCATATTTGTCATTTTGTTACGTTTGACAATGTATTTGCGATCCCAAAATGAAATGTAACAATAATTGTCAGAAATAATTTATGAGAAATCGATTCGCCATCTGTCGAATAACAAAATATCGCAGAAGGAAAAAGACAACGTCGAGTAAGCATTTTCGACAAGCCGCTGTAGCAGTAGCTACATGTGCAGGCCTGGATTTAGGCATGGGCAACTGCACAGGGGCGCCAACCACCGCACAATTTTTTTTTTCGTAGTCATTAATTACAATTTACAGCTGAGCCGTGGCCCACTTGAACAAAACCTTATTGAGTGAAAGTGTACAGCTACAGTCCAAAAATTAGACTGTATGGGGGTTTTGGTTTGAGAAATGTTCGTCAGAACCCCCCCGCCCTCACCCCCTCATGAGCTTTATGGGCGTCCACCATCTCGCTGACCAAGGGCGCCCACCAAGATACATCCAGCACATGTAACATGTACATGTACACTGTGTAGATGCACAAACCAAGCACAGTTTAAAATGTAACTGTTACAACCTTTACTATGGTTAACCGAAAAACTAACCACAACTCCATAAGAAATTAACCCTAACGCAGCCCTAACCCTAATTAAAGTCTTGCTAACTCTCTTAGCATAAAATGCTTCTGTCGACAAAAAAATGTGATCCGTGGTTAGAGTTAGTTAGCGAAAGTTGGTCTTAATTTATTAGCACAAAATTATCAAGATCCTTCCATAAGCATGTTATATACAAAACCAAAACTTACATCAAGTCAAATTAAGATACATTGGGAGAGGTATTACGTTGATTTCTCTCCTCTAAACTGCTCCTTGGTGTAAAATTACAATCCGCATGAGCCAAGATTTATAGCATTTCATAGAGCTAGAGAGCACCAAAGTTTCATGTTCTTTACACCAATGTTGTTGTTGTGTTAGCCCCTTGGGGGGAAAAGGTGGTTTTCTTTACTTTAGACCAATGAAAATTATAAACAGTTTATAAAAAATTCGAGCGCATCAATTATAACGCTATCATAATAGCTAAGCTAAAGCTCTACTGCTGAAGTCTAAAGGCAGCATAAGTTCAAAAAATTGTGTATGGCCTGTTTTCTATAGGTATATATTGAAGTTCAAAGTGACGTCAAATGCACAATAAAAAATGTTTTACAGTACAGTGCTTCTCAAACTTTTCCGTTTCAGAAACAAATACCCGGTTGCCAGGGACTGGCAACTTTTTATCGCAAAGTTGTGTACGATCAAATTGAATATGATTCAAATATCAATGACCTGGTAACCATAGACAGAGTGAGTCCAAAAAAAATAATCCCCTAGCGATATCGCGATAACTCAGTCAAAATGCAAAATATTGATTTCATATTTTTAGGGATTGAAGAGGAGAAAATTTGCAACAAGACTGCCAAATTTCAGGTGAAAATATTCTTTAGTTTAAAAGCTATGACTGTCTTAGGAAAAAGTTTTTAAAATCATGTTAAAAACGCTCTAAAGCTCGCTTAGCCTGGTTATTTTGCATGTAGCTGACCTGCACCTGTTTCAGCGTGCAGAGCATGTAAGAATAGACTACTCGAAGTGTCCTCGCTTTCAAACCTTGTCCTCAAAACGATTTTAGTCCCATTTTCCTCCTGCACAAGATTGGTCATTTTAAACGTGTTGAACTTGCTGCGTTAACAAAACCATGCTTCCAGCACTAAGGCCGCAGTGCAGCACATGAACACCGTGGACTACTAGGCCATCGATTTCTTAGGCACATGACGCCATGAATATGCATTCTAGCACGAGTACAAAGAATAGTTAACATGAAATTCAAGACAAAAAACATTTTCATGAGCTTAATTTTACTGTATACATTCTTTTTTTGGACTTAATTACGCTCATTAAATCGATTTTTTTAACTTTTTACGCAAACATTCGTAGCTTTTGAACTAAAACATATTTCAAAATAAAATTTGGTGGTCTTGTTGCAAATTATCTCAGCTACAATCCTTGCAAATATGAAAAAAAAATATTCATTTCTGACTGAGTTATCGCGATATCGCTAGGGGATTATTTTTTTTTGACTCACTCTGTACGGCACGTGTCTCAAACTATCTTCAAGACGATAGCTGGCGTTACTGCACTGTTCCACTGACCCTGTCTCTGTGAGTTAACACCTGCGACAGCCGGTTAACCCGTATTACGCCTGACTAAAACGGTGCCCAGGGTCACTATTGTAACTTGTATGCGTAGCGCCCTGGATGCTTGTGAATAAAAGAATTCTTTTTTTTAATTTTTTTTAATTTTCGAGCTAGTCACGTTACTCCTGCCACGCATAATCAATGTTCAATTTTGCGTTAGCCAAATCGCCGTAGGGTCTGCAAACGATGTGACGCCTATGTCGTTGATTGCGTCACTTTTTCTATGATATAATCACTCTACTGAAAAAACTCAAAGTTAGCTGGCAATGCGAGAATGAGTGTAGAATTTATATAAGAGTCAAAGTGTAACTGCACAAAGTTAGCATTTCGTCTTTCAGTTCTGTTAGCACGTCACGTCACCCTGCAGCACAGTGAGCATAACGATCACTCTGCAGCACGTCACCCTGCAGCACAGTCAGCACATCGTCTGCAACTACTACTACTTCTATCAAACTTAGCGCTTCTCCTGCTGCTACTATGACTATCATCGCCGCGATCCCAACCACTACCATCGCCGCTACTGCTACTCGTTTGACTGCTAATCTACGCATTATGAGTCGATGGTCTGAGGCCTCGGATTTTTGGGCTTTGGATATTTGAACTTTGGATGTTTGAATTTTTATGCACTGGATGCCCTCTCATTGGCGCTTTACGGTTAATGTGACTTCAAGAAGATCTTTAGCGCTATGATCGGAGCAGTCTAGTTGACATGAGCCCACGCGCACTAAAATTGTCTGTGGCGGCCGAAATCGCTTAATTATGGTCCTAAAATAGACTGTCGTCGCCGGGTCATGCACTGCACTAGTCACGCAGCCGCGTTGTGTGGCTGCATTCCCCATTGACGCAGGGGTAGGCCATTTGCAGCCACGGACACCCACCCTCCACTTATTCTATCCGTCGCATCCTCATGCCCTAATTCTCTAGCTATCATATCCTCTGTCAAGCTTTTCCACGTCCGGTCTCCATTTACATTCTTTCCCAGCTACCTCATAATTCATACATTTCCGCACCCAATCATCCAGTTCCTTTCTTAAAGGAACATGCCCCAGCCATCTCAGTCGGTTTCTTCTTACCACCTCCCTCACTGCCTCCAACCCTATTCTAGCACTCAGATCGGCACTATACTTCCTCTCTTTCAATGACACCCCACTAATCCACCTCACCATTCTAATCTCTGTCCGCTTAAACCGGGCCTCTTGATTGGCCTTCATTGCCCATGTCTTACTACTATATATGATTGCGCTTCTTACACATGCGTCATATACCCTTCCTTTCAGCTTCAGTGATATATACTTTCTAGTTAAGATTGGTGAGAGCTCTCGGAACTTTCTTCACGCGCATCTTGTCCTCATCACCGAGGCAGATTCTACTCCTTCATTGGCATTAATCATATCACCAAGATAGCAAAGTTGCCTACTCCTTCTCCACTTTTTGGCACCCATCTGGACTTGACCTTGCAGACACGTTCTCCACATAAACGCTGTCTTCAAATTGGCTAATGTAGCTTCTGCAAATCCCACCGAAGGACTGGAAGCGTCCCAGGGGCCGCCCCGGTATCACTTGGCCGATCATGATCAGGAGCGACGTCGAGCCTCAAAACATTGGACTGTTCACTGCGTTCCAGAAAGCCCAGGACAGAAAGAAATGGCGTAGTATCTCTCATCGTGCAACGCTCAGTTGATGAGCATGCGACGACGATCTTTTAATGCATATCTAATGTGTCCAACAAAGGCATTTTGTGTATAAAATTGAATTTGCGTGAACACCCTTTCAACAGACTTCCACTCTCCACATTTTTCCACCACTCCCTCTCCGCATCCACTTACCATAACTTTTGTCTTCTCCACATTCACCCTCTTTCCTTTTGCCTTCACACACTCTTTCCAGCAACACATCTTATCCTTCAATTTTACTCAATCTTGCAATCAACACTAAATCATCCGCATTCACTAGCTCCCATCGCAACCTATATCTTATCTCACGGGTAGTCACTTCCACAGCCACGAATAGCGGGCACAGCACCAATTCCTTATGTAGTCCAACCTTCACCTCAAATCGATCACTTGGTCGATCATGTGCTTTCACGAATGTCCTTGCGTCAATATACTGACCAGTCGCTCTTCAGCCGCTCCTAACACCTCGTCGCGCGCCTCGGCCCAGACTTCTTCTGCACTCCAGCGTTGTCCCATACACTCGACGTCAAACGCCTATTGAAACTCTTCCTTCACTGCCTCATTCATTAATTTGCAGATCTTTAACTTTTTGGCAGCAACTCCATGCGCCCTTCATTCTTGCACTAAATAGATGTATCAGACCAAGAGATAATGTTGTGCGATACATTCTTCCCCTGCAATTATTTTAACATTTCTTGTATACGCTCGGTGGTTTCTCTCAATCATGATGTAGTCTATTGTAGACTGTTTTCTCCAAGATTCGCATGTAATCAGTTGTTCTTTATTCTTTTAAAACCATGTGTTACACACCACCATCTCTGTCGCCTCCTGAAATTCAAGTATCATTATCTCTTTCACCGTTTCTGGTACCGAATCCAAAGCCCCCGTGCACGCTCTCATATCCCTCAGCATCCTTCCTTGCATGCCCATTCAAGCCCCCCCCCTATCCACACTACCCCTCCCGTGATATCGCCACCACCACCTTCCTCAGAAGCTCCCAGAAGTAATCTTATTGTGAATCACTACGGCTACTCTGCGGCGCATCGGCTGATATTATGTTTACTGTCGTTTTTCTCAGTACGACCTTTACCCTCATTAGTCTCTAACTATACCTGGCCACCTCAACAACCTGCTCCATTATCCTCTCCGCAGCAAGCACTCCCACACCATCCACTATCATCCTACACTCTCACACCATCCTGCTTAAACACTACACCGTGTCCCGATAAAAATGATAACACATTAAACTTATCATAACTCTGTCAAAAGTTATCCGATTGGTCTGAAATTCTATACGCAACAACTGTAGCTATATCTACATAAACTTGGAAATGTGTAGAAAAATGCGAGTAATTTTGACAAAATTATGACTGTTTAAAAAAAAGTACAGAAAAAACATTTTGCAACATTTGTTGGTATGTATTGTGTGCCTACTACCAAGTTACAAAGAAGCAATCCATAAATTTGGTCACAGCTAATGTTCATAGTGTCCTCCTTGTTCGCGCAGACATGGCAGAAGACGGGGACCCCACTATTTGATTGCTTGATCTATGGTTTCGTGATCAAACAGCCGCCACTTTTCAAGCAGACGAGTCGTCGGGTGATTAACGTCACGCGGGCCAGAATGATAACTCGCTCCTCTTGTAGAGGTGTACACTCTGCACTCCATATCTGAGGGTCATGCGGATAGAACCATATCTTCTGTCATGTGTTCGCGAACAAGGCGGACACTATGAACATCAGCTATGACCAAATTTCTGAATTTCTTGTTTGTAACTTGGCAGTAGGCACAAAATACGCAGCAACAATACGTTGACAACTCATTTTTTGTACTTTTTAAACAGCCAGAATTTTTTCAACACTACTCACATTTCTCTACAATTTCTAAATTGTGTAGATATGGCTACAGTTGCTGTGTACACGTTACAGGGAATATGTATAACCAGGGAATGTATACATTCCCTGAAATTTTCAGGGTATGTGTGCATTCCCTGATTCAGTCAGGGAATGTATACATACCCTGAAAAAACCAGGGTATATACTGTTATATCCGAGTGCTGAACCCGGTTTCCTCCTACTATTTTTCCCTTGACTCGGTACTAATTCACTCGTCACGGCTGGGTTCGACGTGAGGTTCCCCTATGGGGAAGGCCACGATTTTCTTGCTATAGAGACCTCCACGATAATCAGCTAAGCAGAGATATACGTTAATAGCAACTTAATCAGGCGAACAGTTAAAAAACCGTCAGTAGCAGAATTGCAACGACAGTGTTCTCTCGACGACGACTACAGTCACAGCGACGACTCTAGTAACAAAGGCTCTCAGTCTACCAGTTTGTCCTCTCACACCCTTATATAACACACTTTATGGCCGGAAAGTGACCGGAAAGGCCGGAAAGTACGGGCAATACAGGAAAACACTACTCAAACACTATG
Organism: Chamaedrilus cognettii; assembly: GCA_034695025.1. Lineage (NCBI taxonomy): Eukaryota > Metazoa > Annelida > Clitellata > Enchytraeida > Enchytraeidae > Chamaedrilus > Chamaedrilus cognettii. The sequence continues at coordinate 2,540 of JAQIWG010002356.1, read as the reverse complement.
TCACAATATGTAATCAGTAAAAAGAAACATACCTAACTACAATGGCAATACAATTACTCTTAACACAATATCAACGAAGAAAAGTCGCAATGCACAATATTAAGCAATACAATTTTACTCGAAGTTCCCTCAGGGTCCATTGTTCAGTTCCCCACCCCCTCGAATAACTTCCCGGGCCAGTCCCAAGGCCCCGGAAGAAAAACATGCGGACGGCCCCACGCCCCCTCCTCTCCGCCGCGAGGGGCATCACAATACACATACCCTGAAATTTTGAAGTAATTTCTTCACACTTACCCTGAAATAAAAATTACACTAAAAAACGAAAATAGAATGTAAATTGGACTGCATTGGCTTAAGGAAAGTAGGCTTTATTGATTGATCAGTGCACCAGCTTCAAATGGCATTGATTGTGATTGGTTGTTTTCCTCACTAAGCAAATTAAAAAATTATGAAGTGATAGTTAATGTCATTCATTGCAAAAGCTTGGCTTTTGTGTTCGAAGTATACTTTTAGTTGGACTCAGCCCGAATTGTAAAATCAGAGGCATGTGAGGTGGGAGGGTCCGAGCGGTTCCCCCATCCCCCCCATAAAAAAATGCTATGCCCCCACCTTACTAAATATTATATAGCACTAGGGGTCATCCATATATTACGTAACGCTCCGGGGGGTGGGGTCTGGATCTGTGTTACACTTTGTTACGGGGGGGGTGAGGGTCTGGGCCAGTGTTACATAACGCTTTTCTATTTATAGACTATGCATCCATCCAAGCCGGCGGACATCCATTTAAGTAAGGCTCATAAGAGGATATAATTCGATCAGGACATGTATTGTTGTTATTGTTAGTTTTCCAGGGGGGTTGAGTCAAGTGTTATGAAAATGACCAATTTAAATGATTGCATTGCGTAAAAAAAGAAGTTGCGACAAAATTCTATTGCGGAATCGCAATGAAATTTTGACACTCCGGATCCCCCACCTTAGGGAGGGAGATCAAACCGAGGAGGGGGGAGTGCCGAGCGGATTCCTGAAATAGATAATTGTCAGGGATTTTTTGATCTTACACTTTTTTTCCCACACCAGTTTCAAATTGCCTCCGGCGCCGCTGGTTACTAAGCGCATTGCTTATTATATTTGTAAACACAGAAAACACTTGGCACCTAGTACTGTATAACACACATTATAGATGCATAGACTGTCTGTCACTATAGTATCCAAAATCTCTCACAATCTCACCATGAGGTCCATAACCTGTATTTACTATCTATTTCTATTACTCATTTACAAGGACTGATCAACATCTGCAATGATATTTTAGGTTCTTCTTACCTTGAACTCAATCCAACTAAATCTGTGTGTCTAAGAATTGGTTTGCGTCATAATGATGCAACCGCCTGTTGCTGTTACGTTGTATCTTGCTGCGTCTCATTGAAATCCCATTTTGTTTTATGGGTTGGAGTCGCTGCACTTCAACAAGTCGAACTACTGCAGTATCAGTTATGCTTATAATTCAACGTAATGAAGCTCTTCTCGACCTTTGACAAGAATACAATTACTCTCTGTCAGTATTATTCTGGTGAATTACCAGCCAGTTATGTTGCGGACATACGCACATAAAAATTTTACGACAAGTTGACCGAGGCGAACTTCAACCCAGCCAGTATCCATTCTATTCAAATGGTTTGGAAAAGAAGACCGAATTGCAATAGATAATAAATATGAATTTGATTCGGCAAATGCAAGAACAAATAATTATCACTTGATCATTATGTCTTATAAGAATCACTGTATTACATTACGTGAATAATGAGTGGTTGAGCAAATTGTAATTGATCAAGTTTAAATTGGTGTACCCTAATATCGTTCATTAATTCTATTTTTTTGTTTAAAATTCTCAAGAACAAGCCTAGTAGTTGGTTGTGACATTAGACGTCCTTCTTATTATGAGAAAGACCAGTTTTATCTCCACTGAAATATTCAATTTTGTGTTGGATGCGGTACTTCGTTCGGTTGGCGCCGTTGTATTATTTGAATTGTTTCCTGTACTACACTGCTTGTGTGAAATAAAGATCTATATAATGTAACAGTGGCGTAGCAAGGTTTTTGGGGGCCCTTGTGCAGAGCTTCGGTGGTGGGCCCCTCCTGGAAACCCCCTTCGATTTCAAACAAAAAACGCTGGGCGCTTTTGCGATATTTACATATTTCCTAATTTCTCACGCGGCACCCCTATCATAAATTTTAACTAATATTACTAATTAATTATATTTTAATTATTTTCTTTGATTTAAATTTACAAAAACTCTTTTTATTTCCTGGCTTAGTAGAGAGCATTAAACACAAAACAAATTTGAAAATTTCTATAAAACATTGATTAATCTGCTAAAATATGAAACATTCAAGTTTAATTTTTGTCAAACAGTGATAAAAAGAACGAAACAATATAACAAATTGGACAAGACTTACTTAGTATCAAATCTACAGTGGTCTAGAAAGAAAATTCAGAAAGGTTAAAACTTTCTTTTGCGTTCCCTTCATGGTGTATCCAA
>JAQIWG010002355.1:0-20649 GCA_034695025.1 Chamaedrilus cognettii | reverse complement strand
GGCAACAACAAACATAGAGATTGGTCATCAATCTCTGAATTAAGGATATCATGCAGAATTATCAAAATTCACACTCATATAACAAGTTGCACGTAGTGAAATTTTCCATGTTTCTTCCAGTAAAGAATTAAACAGGATAAATAATGCAAAAACTGAAATTGCCACATGAAAATTTAATTATATCTTTGCAATTATAAATTTTTCAGAAATGATTTACATTGGACAGCAAACAAACACTAGAACGCATAATATAGAGAAAAAAATTTATGCCAATCGACAAGTTTTTTAATACAACCATTGCCAAATAATTAGGTAAATGATTCTAAAATGAAAAAAGTCTTTAACATATGTATAAATTGAACCGTTTAATAGCTGGGGTGGGGTGGGTGAGAAAGCAAGGCCTGACCTGTGACCCCACGGGCCCTATGACCCCTCCCTCCCCGCGCTGGCCCTGCACGCCTGACTGTCCTCTTTCTCCGTACGCCCCCAAGGGGCCAGGGGGTCCCATCGTACCCTGCAACATGTCAAACCGTTACCCCCACATAACGGCAAGAAATGTTTAAAGATTGCACTCACAGAAACAAGATAAAGGTTATGATCATGACTTCGCACAATTTCTTATATCAGCAGCTCTCACATATAGGCCTACATGTAAATTTAACTTGAAATGTTAAATTTAACTTAACTATTAAATGTACATGTAGCTCTGCAACAACTTGCAATTTTTAAAAGCATTTTTGCTTTTCGCTCCATGGCCATCAGTACAGAAACAACGTTACGTCACATGTGGTAATCTTGATGTTTTAAAGAAATATTAATAAACTGCCCTAAACTTTTAGCAAACCATCCAAATCAATGAAACATCATAGTGTGTGTGTTAGCATCGTTCACGTAACACAATTCACACTGTTTATTCATGTCAGTAAATATTGAGGGGGGGGCCATACCGGTTCGCCGTCTTCCCCGCTGCCTCCCTTCTCTCCGTTGCGCCCCGGCTCCCCCGCTGGTCCGTTATCCCCTGGGCGCCCCACACGCCCCACTTCCCCAAACTGACCCTAAACGAATACACCACAGCACAGGTTAACCATTACTCCAAAAGCAGTACTGCTACTCTAGATCAGCAGCCCCATCTGCAGACGCCGAAGCAGACTTTGAAGCAGCCATTGATTTATTACCAGTATTGCTACAATGATTCAGGTCACATACAGGTAATAAAGACTTCTCAAAGACAAACGTCTATGGGGAATAAGATGGCTGCTTATCAAGCTATGACACAGTGCAATGTTAAAATGTTAGATCAAAATGGACGTTATTCCTTGAAATATTGGCAAACGACTAGAGAAAAAAATTATTTAAGACCAATATATGCACGCTAAATTAGTTCCATTAGCGCAGCTGTTACAACACTATGTATCCTGCCTACTATAAGTATATAGTAGTATGACAAACCTTGGGTCCGTCGGGCCCCGCAGGGCCCGCAGACCCCGCCGGGCCACTAGGCCCCGCGGGGCCGGGCTGTCCGACGAGCCCAACGCCCCCAGCGCCTCCCCTTGTGCCCCGGTTGCCCTGATCGCCCCTGGCCCCCACTCGGCCCGTGTAGCCGTCCCTGCCCTCAGAGCCGACAAGGCCTGAAGGCCCCTGCTTGCCTGCCAGGCCCATGGGTCCCTAGAGCAAAGTTGAAATAAATTTTAAATAACAAAAATTATTAAATTCAAATACAATATTTCATACTACACGCTACCTACTAAGTGCAATAAAAAACACAGACTTTAAGGTTTAACGCGTCATTGGTTTTGCTGCATCATAGTGAAAAAAGAAATGGAAAGGCTTCAAAATAGCGCCATCTTGCTAATTCATTTTTACTAAAACGTCCGACTAGGGGTCGCAAAGTCAAAAAGTCGCAAAGTCGCAAAGACGCAAAGTCGCAAAAAACATTTTAAGTAAAATATCTAACTAGGGGTTAAGACATGAGCCCTACAGACGGAACGGGTTGCCTCGGGATATGTTGTTTATTGGGATTGAGAAAAAGATCAAAAAAAATTAAAGATATAGCTTACCCTTGGCCCTGGGAATCCATTTTCACCCTTTGGTCCACCCACGCCAGGACCCCCCTGACAAAGAAATACGCAGCAAAGATTGAAGCATCGTTGTGAAATGTAAAAAAAAAAACCATGAAAAATAATTCATCACGATTGGTACAACAAAGCAACAACAACAAAAATATACAAAAACTAAAATCAAAAACGTCCATCAAAACAAGGTAGGCTATGCCTAAAGTAAGGCTGAACAAAAGTTATTTAATCATTTTATAGGGTACTCCTTTACATCGCTACGTTTAGCATTCTAGGCTGCTGAGCAAAATTGATCAAAACGCATGCTGCCCATCTAGAAATTAGGCTCTAAAGTTAGCAACGTATTTAATTGAAAAGTTAGTGCGAATTCAGCCAAAAAAATGACCTCAATATAATTCAAATAAATTTCACAAAATGATCAAATAATATTTGTCCAATTTACGAGTCTCTCCCTCCAGTTTCTCTTCCCATCCACTCACCATGACGCCCGGGAGCCCTGAGAGCCCCACAAATCCTGGAGGCCCCCGCTCCCCCTGCTTGCCTCCACCACCCGACTCCCCTGGGGGGCCATGCTCTCCGCGATCCCCCTTGCCTTGGGTCAGACCGCTGGGGCCTGGGAACCCTGCCTGACCCAGTGAACCCTGAAATGAAAAACCTATGCCTGACTGCAATTCAAATTTTTTTAAAGTTATGCAGTTTTAAAAGAAAAGTTATATTTTATATGCCTATTTTATAGCAAGCCATGTAATTCTAGACCAAACTTAAGTCATCTTTAGAGCGCTGTACACACCTGGGGCCTCATTCAGGAAGCGATCAAGATTGTCTTAAGACAATCTTATGAAAATCTTATCTTTTTATTGGAATCTCCGCTCAACCGCGCGCGAACCCTATGGTGATATCACAGCGGTCGGCGATTGGATTTTATTTGTTTTAAATTCCAGTTAGGATAAGATTTCAGAAAATCTTAAGAAACGTACGTAAATGAGGCCCCTGAATATTTAGAAGTGCAGGTTTCTACTTCAATTAATTAGAAAAATTATTTGGCTAATAAAAACAGATGAATAATACTTTGAAACAATATAATTGTGTAATATAATTCACCACACAATATAAAAATCATACAGACGCATGTAGATGAACAAATTATTGAGTCTTTTTTAAATTTTGCCCAGCAATAAGGCAAAATTCTCAAGTAACCCAGCTAGCTATTATTGGCTATTCAGTAAATCTCAATCAGTATTTAGCAGCACATCAAGAATTATCTTCCATGATACAAATATCGTAAATGTAATCGTTGTGAGCATGAAATATATATTTTAACCCCCTATACTGCAACCCTTTTTAACAGCAAACGGAAGGAGTTCAAGTTTCCCACCGACCGGTTTTCCCGGCTTGCCAGAGTCTCCCCTATCGCCCCTTGGTCCAGCATCTCCCTGAACAAAAATCGTCCTTCAGCAACACTGTAACCGTTTATTTTAACGAGTCTTATCTCAGCCTTATTAACTTTAAAATCACAATTTTAAATATCTTTATTTCATCGCAAGCGATAGAGCATTAAACAATAGCAAGAGGAAACAACAAATTAAATATGGAATGTACACAAAATATCCCAAGTACCAAATCAGTCAGCATAAGATACAGCATACCCACCACATTGTTCATGCATAATTGAAAATAACAATATCAAAGTAAAGCCATGTTAGTACATCGGAAGCTTAGCATTTTTATAAAATCAGCAAAAGAGATGGTGGCCTAATAGGAGAGTTAGACAATGAAATGATAACCAATTCGAAGAGACGTAAAGTCAAAACTAACTGAGAAATCACATTTTAGCAATCCTACAGAGAGATTACCCCTGAAATGTTTGCATCAAATTCAAAAATCAAAACAAAAACAGTATTTAAATAAAACAACTTTGACAATAAAATTAAGTGAATATTTCAATTTGGTCTGAAATCAAACAAATTAATGACAGACAAGCGTGATTAGCATTCAACGAACCCCCTGTCCCTTTAGTCCTCTCAATCCGGCTGGACCCCGGGTCCCTGGAAGACCCTGAAATACAAAAAATTATGCAAACAAGTTACCATAATTAATACGCATGTTATACCAGATCGCGTCATCCTAGAGGGTGGAGGACGATTAATTGCAGAAGGTGCTGCAAGGGCGCTACAACGTCAAAAAAGACGGCATTGGGAAGAACAGGAATACAGAAATCAACCAATAACCATCTAGCGCACGTGATACAACTCACCACTAGAATATACCACTTTCACTGGAAAATGATTCAGGCTTAAAAAAAGCTGACTCACGATGATACCGTCCCCTCCAACAGAACCTGGTAATCCTCTATCTCCATTGCGACCCTGCGGCACAACCACAGAGCATGGGGTGAGGTTAGGGTTAGGTGCAGCGTTAGGGTTAGGAGCAAGGTTAGGGCTCTATTCGTGGAAGGCGTCCTGAATGATTACAGTGGTAGATATATTTCAAAGAAATCTTTTCCGTCATTTATGACTATCAGTAAGTGTATATTACAAAATCCGATCACACCGATTAGCTCGTAATAAATAAAAATTTATTAATACAAAATGACAAAAAAATCTTGACTTTCAATATATTTAATTCTCATATAATTCAACGGCTCGGCACATCGCCTTGTAGACCCACCGGAACGCCCGCGTCCCCCACGCCCCCGACCCCCCCCCTCTCCCCCGGCGTACCCCTCAGACCGATCGGTCCCCTGAACCCTGTGCCCCCAACCTCCCCCTTGGGCCCGAGGCCTCCCTGAGGGCCCGCTGACCCCGCGGGGCCCGGGTCCCCTGGGCGCCCCTGGTCCCCTGGCATGCCGACCTCACCCACGGAACCCTGTAAACCAGCGAGTTAATGAAGTTTACAGTAATGGTTTTAGCGATTTTAAAGTCTGTTTTGGCGCGCGCAGACGTCATTGGCCATGTGAGTTGCGTGTATAAAGGGGAGCAAACACGTTGTTGGCAACTCAGAGGCAGTGAACAGTGATCGTATTGGTGGAACATTTTCAACATATAGCATCAGCAAATACACCGTGGTTCAATAAAAAGTAAGCCAAACTTCAACTATTTAAATTTTATTTATAAACGAATTTTTAAAAAAAATTTCATTTTTATTAAATCATCAACCACAAATTACCGAGAAATTTCCTAAGAAAATATTTAAGACATCTTCAAGATAAGATCGGGTAAATTATATATATATTAAATAAACATTCTGGCTTACTTTTTATTGAACCACGGTGTAGTAAAAATCCTATTAGGCTAAACATTAGCACAGCATCACAAACCAACTATGCGTTTTGAACAACATTGACTTTCACTTATTCGTGCCCATTATGGAGGGAGGCAATGGTCTATATAGGCCCTTAACGTAGGCTGTTAAACACTGATTGTTGCTATCCGCGAGCCACCACGCTAGAATGATTTATTTCTCTGGTTGGCGTCAGGAAGGGCATCCGGCAGTAAAATAAAGCTTCATCAGTCTTCATCAAGGGGCAAAAATTTATACTCGCGTTAATGTAAAGCTTATGTTAAAACATGGACAATCATCAGAATCGAAGACAAAATGTCGCTATCTTTGAGCGAGTATACTTGACAGTGACCTGCCTAAAGGCAAGAAAATTTTAATCCCAATAGCCCCTAAAAATAACCTGAAGGCCCTGGGCGCCACGTTTGCCCGCAGGACCCCTGTCTCCACGCGAACCCTGCAGCAAACAGCAATGATATTTATCTTTCACATGACGTCACAACGTCACATAAGGTCACATCAGGTCTAAATACCAAAATTGTAGCGTCTGCTGTACGCCTAGCTGCGATAATAGCCTCCGCTTGCCTTGTATTTATGGTCCAGCATTGGCCTAATAAAACACTGTGGCGCCTCCAAAATCAAACCAGTACATAAGCCTACCAATAATTTGTGATGATTAAATCTTCATTATCCTAATTCATCTCAAATCATAATTCAAATTCAGCATTCGTTTCATCATTAAAAATAAAACGATCGAATGCAGTCAACTAGATAGATGAGGGGAGAGAGAAGCTTCATAAAAATATGTTCATAAAAAATATAAATCTCAGTATCTCCATGACGGTTCTAAGACTAGCCCCACATCTAAACCAGCCTCAAACTTAAACTTGCAAGATGGTAGACACATCAAATCTGCAATGAATTCAAAGTACATTCTCAAATGATATGACAAATAATGAGTTGGACTCGCTTTAGATCCAAATCTTACTAGATTTATTAAGGGCTATCGATAGAATCCATGTACAGGTTAATTAAGATTATCCTAGTCAAAAACTAATGGAGTTTCCTATATCGACGAGTCCTATACAAAAATTAAATATCTTCCACGAGTGATTTTAATACTCTATAGGATGTCATTTAAGTTTTCAAGATCGTATCCAGAACTTACCGGGGGGCCGGCGAGCCCCAGCAGGCCCGGTTGACCGTCCTTTCCGGCGGATCCCACCTTGCCGGGGGGGCCGGAAGCTCCCCTGTTCCCCTCGCGACCCGACTCACCCTGCAAACCACTTACAACTAGAGGTACGTATCTGCTTTTTTTAAATTGTGAGGTTTTCAAATTTTGTTTTCCAGAAAATCTCAACACGACCAGAGTGATGCCAAACGGCCAAAAAATTATGAACAATACAATCAACAAATTTCTCAAATCAAACTCGCTAATTAATGCTCATTTTAAACTGCATTTGAAATACAATTTTCAAATATCGGCATAAATACATAGATTATATTCAATGTTATCTAATGTATCAAAAAACATACTTCAATTTTTTTTTTTGTGGTCCGCTTTCAAGGGCCAGTAAAAAACCCTTCAAGGGCCTGATCTGTCCCGTGCGCTGACTATGGATTAGGACTGCTGTACGGTAACGCAGTAAACGCAATGTCAATAGAATAGCAGCACTCACGGATGCCCCTTGCATGCCGGGGAGACCTTGAAGGCCCGGGATGCCCTGAATGCCCTGGGGCCCCGCCTCACCAGGCTTGCCGTTATTGCCCGGAGTGCCCTGACGACACACACAAACACAGATTGACATCAAAGACTCAAGCCTATCGTGATACAATGCCATGCATTATACACGGTGGTGCAAAAAAGCATTAGCCTAAATCACATGCCTGCAATTCGCGATACAAGTTACAGCCGCTACTAATGTTATCAGATATGTTTAAAATTGCGAGATTTGATGGTGCAAGCATTACTAGAACAATAATGCATGTGGTCTGCGTCGCTCAAAATGCCCCCCTCTTTGAATATTCAGACATGTAACTAAACAATGATGCAATGTACAAATTCAGTACAATGTGAAAAAGTAATGTAACATCTTTGAATCACCTTGTATATTGAGCATCTAAAGACTAAACTATGAAGTAATCAATTAATAATAAGACATCGATACGTTATTATGACTACGAGATACTAAATAATACGAGAGGGTGGCTCACTGCATTGCCAGGGCGTCCATCTCTGCCGGGCGAACCCCCGCGACCCTGGGGGCCCTAGATATACAACAGGGGGGTTGCTGCGAAAGCCGTTACAACAGAGGCACAGAGGGCATGAAAATAACGTAACGCACCAGCTCTGAAATTATTGCATCAACAAAGTTGTTCCCATAAGGGTCAATGTGAATCGACCCCAGCACAACTTTTGCAACAGTAAATCAAGTGACTGACTCGACACAGCCCGCTGTTTCTGAAAAATCCAACAAATGACTTTCAAAACATTACTATTGTAAAAGCAATTTTCGTTACTCTTATACTTAAGATGCTCGATGATAATGGCTAATAGTCAGCTGATGGACCAATTTGGACGATGTGACAATTACCCAATCATTGTGAATCTCATCTAAAATTGTATGTGGCCTGCCACAGATACAGCACCGCGGTGCAGATTCTGTCACACTAAGCAGGCGTGCAGTCCACTAACGTTAGTCAAACTTAGAAGTTGAATCAATGAAGCCTGACACAATGAAAAAGATATCAAAGTGACTCCAGCAGGGCTATTCAAATCAAAAAGTTGAATTTGTGAAAGGGGTGCAGGGGGCTCACATGTAGGCCCACGTCACCCGGCTCCCCCACGCCTCCAGCGTCCCCCTGAGGCCCCCGCTCGCCCCGGTCCCCCTCGGAGCCCGTGGTACCCACGGGGCCCTGAGCCCCCGCCGACCCGTCCGTGCCCATCGGGCCCCGATCTCCTCCCATGCCCTGAATTCGGAATGTATGCGCTCATAATAAAAATATCACTGATAAAAAAATACTATTCCTCTTGTAGCAAATAGCTGAGGAGTGATATCTCGCCAGGCGATCACAAACATTATTGTTTAAACAAATTATGTAATGTCTCGTCCGGTTATTATTCGCATTACGTTATACGTTGTATTATAAATGACACGTGTCCAACGCCATTGTAAAACTAACGCTTTTTTCTTTTAAGCCACACGTCAATTTGACATTTATTTACGCTCCGAAACACCATTGATGAATTCTTTTTCAATGTAAACCAAACCAACCGCAGCGGTTACTGTCTGTTTCCTACATAGTGGATAGCAGACTATATTATAATCTGATTGTCCGCAAAGGAGCAAACCAGTTCAGGTTAGCATGATAGGCTACGAGTTGCGATCAATGTGAAGAAAAAGGTCAATCAGATCATGAGGAAATAGATCAGTGGATGACTCACAACGGCGCCCCTAGTTCCTGGAGCCCCCCCGGGCCCCGTAAGACCTGCCGGTCCCTGCAAACAAAAATTTAATTAAAATCATAATGGTCAGACAGCCATTTTATCTAGGCACTTTGTTCTGTCAAGGAGTGCAAAATGTAATTATCTACAAAATTCAATATAAAAGCAGCAATAAAAATGATTATGTTTGAAGGACAATCATTCTGCTCTTATGTGAACGATATGTCGGTCGTATTGACCCCATGTATTAACATACAAACACCTGCTCCTGATCTCTGCTTGATTTTGAATAATATAACAATATATTTCTAGCTCATCAATCAAAAAGATGACACAAACATCAAATAAAATTGACCCATTTAAGATAAACGTGTAGACAAGTGCTTACCCTCTTTCCTGACTCCCCCGGAAGCCCTAATTCTCCCTTATCTCCCGCTTCCCCCAAGGGACCGGGGGCTCCGCGCTCCCCCGTGCGCCCCGGCAGCCCCGGCGCCCCCTGGCACAAAAACAGTCCGCAACTGATTAAATCCGTTGCAAAAAAACAAAAAACCTTACTGCAATACTCGTCATTTGTATGTATGTATGTATGTATATTGCACTTTTAACGCACCAAGAATATGTCATGCAAACGGAGATGGAAAAACATCGTTTGCTTGAATCGTAGGTGCGGGGTGCGGCATTTGAATTTCTCTTCGTCTTTTGAGATATTTTTTATCTGACTGATAGGACCTACTGACTGGCCGGATGAATAGTGGCGATAAGAGCAAAAGTAAGTCAAGGATGCCGTCTCTGTAAATACGCAGCGTCATAAAATAAAATACAGAGCGTAACGCGATGGAGCGTTGTCTAAATATAATTAAGGTAAAAAACCTGAATAACAAGGATGATCGCATGATCGATTGGTCAAGTGGTTATAAGCATCTAACATTACCAAAACTGAAGCAGCTTATTTGCTCAAAACACTAGAGCAAATTTCTTCAAGAACATTTCAAATGACACCAATACCGCCTTTGCAAATTCCTTTGATAGGTGTCACAGTCGCCCTAAATAGACGAATAAGCCAATTAATGTAAGCTTACAATTTAAATCTCAGACTATTGTAACCAATAAGCACCCTCATGCTATGCTGTCTGACTTACAGTGTCTCCCTTGTGCCCAAGAGGTCCAACAGGCCCCGCATTCCCCGAAGGACCCGTCGGACCGGAAAAACCCGGCGATCCGGAAAATCCAGGCTCACCCTGAAAAAATTGCATTGACGAAATAATTACCAAGACGTCTATAAAATACTCTATAATTGATACCCCAGCACAGAAAACAGCAACTCTCACGCTTTGATCTAACAGCTGACAATGAAACATCAGCTCTTTGCATGATGCTAGTTCTCCTGGGCACTTGAAAAGAATACAATATTTAATACAAAAATACAATACAATCTAATTTTGTGACTACAAGTCTATTTATTGTATTACATCGTTACTTTTCTATTATTTCAAATAAACATAGTAGCCAAGTGGCAACGAAGACAATAAGAACAATTTTATAGAATACGCATCACATCTAAGATATAAAAGTCATAAAACTAGACGCGATACTTACCCTTCCACCCTTTTCTCCAATATTGCCCGGAGGCCCGGATTCACCCTGTAGAAAAAAATCAAGGACATTCACGGCCCTCCATATAATACATATTCCAATTATACACACAAGCCCTATTAATAGACAACTTGTTAGACACAAGTTGAAACTGCAGAGGCAGCTGTGTTGGCTAACAGTTGCTTCTTCCTTGCATAGCGCCCACTCATCCGACAAGTTCACACAAAGCTGCTGCGGCTATCCTAAATCTCTTCAGTTTTTCACTTTGTCAGTCTTAGAAAGTGTATCAAAAATTTTATATTTAGCTTTACCACCCAATCTTATGTAAAGACTGCTTATACGCCTCCATCAAAACATAAAACTAATGGATAGCAGTCATAGATTCCTACAAAATGAAATACAATTTAACTTTATTTGAATCAAGACATCATCCACATCTGCGGGATGTGTACTTGTTTAGATTAGCTTGGTTGTAGCATGTCCTTCCACAAACAGCCCTGCGAAACAAAATCAATAAACAAAAAAAGGAATCTGAAGGACCGGTTTGCCCGGGTCTCCCGTCGAGCCGGGCTGACCGGCGCGCCCCATTGGCCCGGGGGCTCCTGACGTGCCCCTTGCCCCAAACGCTCCAGCTTCACCCTAAAACAAAGAATCAATCTTACTTGTTGTCGGGTTAGATAAAAATTAAGAATCGTCATTATTGTGTGCAAAAGATTTGTAAACTTAAATAAAGTAGCAGGGGTGCTGAATCATAGACAATCAATCACAAAACTGTTAATGTTGTTCCTAACACATTAACAGGTTAATATGAACTACACAATGTTTGTTCGCATTATGTTCTATGATAGAGGAAATCACAAGATCGCAGGGTGCATACACATTCTATAATTATGAACGCAAAACGTTAGCGTTTCATTGCATAACTTATATTATTGCAAAGATATGCACACTACGAAATCAGAGCATTATTTAAAATTTACAAATAACTCACACACATAATTCACTCTTTGAACTTCACACACATTCATCAATTATATCATTAGTTGTAGGCTACCGCAAGTTAGTTTGCGCTTACTTTAGGTCCAGGTACGCCAGGGAAGCCCGGGGGCCCGGGCGGGCCAAGCTGACCCGTCGGGCCGGGCTGACCTGTGTTACCATCAATTCCGCGCGGACCCTTCAACAACCAATCACAGCCTGTGAATCAATACATGACCTATTTAATGATTCATTTTAAAATCATTTTATTTTTCATTCACTATTTAATTTTCAATTGAATGTGTTTTAAATTTTCTTTATATAAATAATTAATTTAAATAAACGAGCATGAATCCTATCCACAACATGTCCATAATAACACAAACATAAGAAAAATCTTACATACGCTGTAAATCGTGTGTCCATTAAACCCTAGTCGGATATTTTAGTTAAAATGCACCTTGCGACTTTGCGACTTTGCGACTTTGCGGCTTTACGACATTGCGACTTTGCTTAGCAAAGCATCCACTCCAGCCTCCTCCTCGACATGCAGCAAGCCTTGACGAGTCTGTCTGGCATGGCGCTATATTGAAGCCTTTTTCATAATTTTTCTTCACTTCAATGCAGCAAAATCAATGAGCATATACTTTAAATTTTGATATGAAGAGGGGACATACTGGGGGTCCATGCTTTCCATCCGGGCCCCTATCTCCCGAACTACCACGCGGACCCTGAACCATTCAAAACAAATAATAAATAAAACTGAATATAGTAATTAATAGGCTATATTAACACATCATTATTCAATTTCAAATTTCACGAAAATACTAAGAAAATGTGTACATATAGTGTATATAGTCTAGCTACAGCATCAGCAGCATGCGTTACACGAACAAATTAGCACATGGATGAAACAAATCTACTGCAAAATACTTTTTAAAAATTGAATTTAGAAGAGACTCACCAGAGGCCCACCAGGACCGGAAGGACCCATTGCCCCATCCAACCCCTGCAATTGAATTAAAGACAACTAAGCCTACTCGACCAATAAGCATCGTGTTCCTAGAATCAAACAGGTTTTTTCATTTGGAAGAATAAGTGAACTTTGCATGCCAAAAAAACTGTGTAGTAACTTGAACCAAAGTTTGTTTGACTAAGTTAAAGGATCATTTCCTACCATTGCAAATTATACACTTTTGAGATATGCAACACAAAGCATATTAAAACAGCATGCGCAATAAACTTACTTTTCATTACATTAAATACTTATTTACATTTATTTCCAATATAAAATCACTTAACAGTCTTTAAAATTCTTCAGAAAAAACTTTCCTATGTACAGTTGTTCCGGCATGCAGCTCAACACGCATTTTTTGCTTTTATCCTCGTCAACTCTGACGTTGGAATAATAAAAAAATTATAAATTGCAGAGCCTGAAACCACTAATCAATGCCAACTATGTTCTGCTATATATCGAAGAACCACCCACCCTTTCTCCCTGTTTGCCCTGCTCGCCCTTGGTTCCAGGCAGACCGTTGAAGCCCTGCCCAACAAAAAATAAAACTTAGCATTCGGTACAGCAGCTGCTTTAGTATCCAATAACTAACCAAACGAAGAAAAAACGGGATTGCAACAATAATCTACCGATCGTGCAAATCGAATTTTTAAATTGGCAACACATGGCGTCAACCAGTGTTGAATAAGTGTCAGACTGAGAACAATAGATCCAAACGACGAATACATCAAACTTCAACGCATTTACAATGTTCTTTTGTCATAATGCGCATGCATGTGCACTGCGCCAAAAAAACTGTGGGACAAATGCGAACCAAAAAGCACCAGTAAGGCGAATATTAGGCTGTGAATAAAACAACAATATAGAATATTTATGAAGATGTCTCAAGCTCTGCTGTTGACCAAAAGCAAAGAACAAAGCATGACAAGGAGCTTCACATTTTAAAGAGAGGACTTCCTTCTTAGCACAAATGTTTGTTCAAGAAGGGCTTGTCTTTAGTTCCTAGCACATGTATACTAGATTCCTTACCAGCTCAAAGTTATAGAGATACGCACCCTGTGTCCCTTTTGGCCCGGCGTGCCTGGGGTGCCCATGGAACCTAAAGGTCCCTGGACACAAAAAAGACACAACTCATGAAGGTAGGAGGGTTTGGCGTCGGGATCAAGTTTAAAAGTTATTGAAAGATATTTTCATAATTTAAGTCATTATATTGAACAAAATTAAATGATTACACTATTTCAAATGCCACTCTAGCGATCCAAGCATTCCATAGCCTCTAACAAAACGCATGGATGATTTGTAGCCATTCCTTTATATATATAAGTTTATTTCACCAAACAAATGGTAGCACAAAATAAAATAAGGAGTATCAACAAAGCACCCAAATAATAAAAATAAAAATAAATAATTAAAGCGCACGCGCGCAACGTCACGCTGCTCCTACATCCACCAGTTCCGACTGTATACAGCCAAAACATTTTTTCTTCGCAGCAGCTCTGTTATCCTGAGCCAGAATTGAGTACCTGTCCAAGATCCTAGTCAATTCCTCCTTATCCCTCATTTATACTAGTTACTTATTTGAGTGATGAAAACTTATAGTTTCAATGGAATTCATTTTAATACCGATTGTACATGTAAAACATTTAAAATTCTCTCACTACTTGTCTTCCAAAAACATCGATTTTTAAAAGAAACATGTTGGTAAAATGTGATAATATTAAGAATAGTTCATTTAGAGCTTGCTTTGCTGCATAAATTTGAGTAAGATGTTAAAGACAGGGGTGACTCACAGAGTTGCCTATCATGCCGGGGGCTCCAGGGTCCCCATCGGCGCCAGGTTCCCCCTGACAAACAAATTTTCAAAAGCACAATCAAAACACCGAATCAGAATCACAATCAAAACGCTTCGCAGATCATTCTTCATCGCGCTATTCATAAAACTGCAGAACGTTTAATCGATTCGTCGTGACATTTTTCGCTCTCACGCTATTTTCTTCACATCATCTATCCATACAAGTTCAGGGATCCGAGACGCCGTGTCCCACATACTATAGATTCGATCCACAGAAAAAAAAATCAGCTAAGCAACAAAACATAGTAAATTTTTGCAACGCGGGTTCTCACAAGAGTTTTTTAACAAAAAATAGGGTAATGAGGTAATCAGACACTTCTACAGCTTTTGATCCAACGCCTGTGATTTAATGGACTCACATCACGGCCGAGTGGGCCCATTGGGCCGGAGGTTCCTCGAGGCCCCATGTAGCCCTGCACACAGCCACACGTCAAGCTTTTAAAGTGTTCAAAGCTTCAAGTTTTAAAGTCCAGGCTCTGCATACAGCGTGCTTTGTAGTCGCAAGATATGGTACATCATAAATTTAGCTGTAAAAAATATTAGCCCTGATCAATGTCACCAGCTTTCAAACGACATTTGGTCATTTACTCTCTCTCTTAGTTTAAAAAACTAAAGATTTTTGTTTAGATTTTGAATGCAAACCCCGAATATAAAAACGTCAAAGCGGAATTTGAGCTCATTTTTATTATCATTTTGTAAGTAACCCTCATTACTGGTCGGGCAGGTGAAGCTTCTTACCGGTTGTCCAGGTTCGCCCGGTTCGCCCCTCTGTCCCTGGTAACCCTGACTTCCCTGCACACAACATTTCAGCGCATTACAGAAAAAGTGAAATATTTTCGATAGAAGTGCACATCTAGGCCTACACTTTTATTATCTTTTTCTTCTTGTTTTACAACTGATTTGAAGATGTCATATCAACTTCATTCATTCATTCCATCATTGGGACATAATCAACCTTCAAAAATAACAATAAATAAAAAGCAAAACCTCAAAGCCTCATCTCGTATTGAGCAACAGCGATAATACTGTGCAAAACATAATACAGTGAAGTTGTTACCGGAGGGCCGGGCGGACCTTGTGTGCCCCTTGTACCGGGGCGAGCCTAAAACACGCAACCACTTAATTTATAAACCTGACCATTTAAACCTAACCTACGATCCAATTTGATCCATAGAACATTTTAAACATGGCATATAAATCTATAAATGTATGTTCAATTAAGGCAAAGCTCAGCAGGTAATTTAGATTTAAACAGATCCTCTTCAATTTTGGTCTTAGTACAGTAGGTACACCAGTTTTCTAAGTCATAGTGTAAAAAGATCTCTGTAGTTATGAAGTCGCTGGCAATATATCATATTTTTAAGTGTAATGACCTGTTGTACTTGCTCTGGCCTGTAGGCGGGAGCGCCACCTGCCTTCTCCTGACTCTGATAGTGACTGCTGTAGTCGGGATCCACACGCGTGTCCGGGCGCTGCGTGCCCTGTAACACAAGCCACGCTCGCTCGCTGCAGCACTCCACTGGCATTTTGATTCATCTGTTTTATGTTTTAGCAATAAACCAATATAGGCAATTAGGCACTGGTTTATTCTGCATTTACATACTATACTATACTGTAGGCCAGGGATTTGTAAAGAAAGTTTATGGTCTACATATCACTTCGTGTAGACTCCACACTTCACTAAGCAACCTATACACCATTTACAGGATTCTGGGTTCACTTTTTCTGTAATGCCCGTAATGTTAATTTCAAGATAATTTACTCCACATTTTGCTTCATGGTCTTCACAGAATGGTTGGTCTCCACACTTGAAATAATCCCTGATGTTAGCTAAAATACCCTAACCATTATCTACGAATTGACATCATAGCTTGAACAACATTAGTATTTAATCTCAATTCTACTAACCAACCATTAGGCAAAATGGCAATTCATATCGCAGGATATACGACATAAAAATGATTTGAGGCGTTCAAACTCGCTGTATGTTTTTACCTCATGACAAGATATTTAATGTTTTCTTTTACATCAATTGTGTATAGGCAGCTGGGCCAGCACTTAGCCCCCAATCCTGCAATGTTATTGACTGATTTAGGAAAACTGGATGATAAAAGCCACAAAGCGCATGATTCAGCTACAGTGCGATGTGCAGAGGGCTCCGTACCCTGCCTGCTCCCGTGTCGCTATCCCTTCCGGCCGGACTGCCTCCACGAGGAGTCGTCCTCTGAAACCAACCAAGACATGATTCAGGGTCTCATTCACCGAAACAACGCAGGAAAATCTTAGTCTTAAGAAGTTTTTTGGCAAATCTAAACAAAATATGAATGCGGAATCAAATTTAAACTGAAGTGTTTGATTTTCAGCATCTCTGTCAAATTTGTCAAGCTGCACATCTGTTTCTTAACAACATGAGCTCATACACAGCAGCACGACAATCACACTATCAACAGTATACAGATACGATACAAAGTAATAACTTAGCCTTTGCAAATATTTGCCAGTGTGGGCAAAAAAAACACGCATTCATGCACTGGGCAAATTATTGCGCGCTGCTGAGAAGTGTACTTACAGCGTCTGGTCTTCTCGTCGTGATCGCTGCAATCAGGACAGATTCACATTACAACTAACCCTAGGGATTCAATAACTCGCTATAGTACTATTAACTGTGCCAGATTTCAGGCAAAACGGACGCTGTGTATCTTGAACATTCAATTCAACACATCAAATATTAAAACACATCCATAAATCACAATCGATTGCAGTAGGCCATGCAACCCCCTGTGACTAAAGAAGAGGGAGCAGTTCTGTGGCGGCCCTCTTACACCAGAACCAGTCTTCGTTACTCATACATGGTCCTTAAACTTATAAAAGAAAACAAAAAAAATACATGTTAACATGCAAGCCGGGAAACAAAGAATTTTGTTCTTCGTTTCGGTGTCTTTGTCACTAGACGAGATCTATAAGCTTCAGACCTGGACAGACGGGACAGCATTCGCCCGGTTTGTTGAACGCGTTCTCGCAGGCTACCGGGGGGCAGGACTTGGTCTCGCACGCAAACTCCCCCCTCGTGCAGATGCACTCGAAGCAGGGGTCATTGGCCCCGTAGGGGGTCCACATCTGTCCGTGCCTGTACCTCTTGCCGTTGTATGTACAGGCTGCGTGCGGCATACAAAATAGAATTTTATTTCGAACACAGATGAACACAACATGCAGAAATACAAAAAAACTGATTCAAAAGGCCCTATAGGCTTGTGGTGCTATACATGATTGCTATAAATTTCCTTAAGAACACAATGCTATGAAATTTAAATTGTATAAAGGCGGCGAAATGAAGTCACAGTTCCATTGACGTCTTTTCATCGCTGGTTTTTCTTCCATGCATACATGCACGAAATCATGATTTTATGAAACGTTAGATTACACCAAGGATATCTCTAGACGCACCCTTCTGCGCGTCCACGCCGCTCGCATCCAATAGCAACACGACTGTGACGACCAGCAGCAGTGACGTCACGCCGCCTGTGAACCGTTGTCTAGGCAACGCCATTCTGACCGCTAGACGAGCGTCACCCAATCACAAGAGGTATGGGCCTCGTGATTCAGTCAGGGCTCGCTGAGTATTGACGGTTTAGCCCACAAGGTGCACTACCCTGCTATGGGCTAGATGTCGACCTAGATATGGCTATCCATCGAACAAGCCTGAAAAGAATGACAGATATTGAGTTAAAAGTGGAAAAAATGACTGAATTCGTTGAAAAAATGGTATTAAGTCAACAAAAGCGGCTCAGGAAATTGTAGACTAAGGCCTATTGAAAAACCTAAGCCTTAGGGTGAATTCTATGGACACACCTTTACTCTCGGCTAAGCAAAGTTCTCGCTAAGGAACGGGAATTTAACGGCAGCTCTTCACTGCAATTCGAAAAAAACTAGCAGTATATTTATCATTTTAAGAAAAGAAAGAAATAATAATCTCCACAAGAAATAACCTTAATTTAAAAGCAGTGACAACATAAACTATTTTGCTTTAAATCTATGACGTCACGATACTTTAATGACGCCCTATATTATTTTAAATGGACTAAACAGCTACTTTGAATGGCGGTTATGGGCTGCTGTTAAATTGTCTCCTAAGCTAAGGTAAAGGTATAGGTGGGAATAACGGAACGGCTATAGTATCCACTCTTAGCCTACCACAATCGCTTTAGTAGTGCACTATCCTAGCGTCTAGGTTATGCATCATTGAACTATTCGTTAGGCTTATCCTTCTATCTCTGAACGGAATGGAAGATCGATTAGTCTAGCTCGAGACACTGACCCCGTTCACGACAGTTTATAAACCTTGCACTGAACTACGTCAGCGATACTGGCATTAAATTAAATTTGAAACGTTCGGCATGATACATTTACTGAGGCTGCATTCGGCAATTGATTTGTACCTAACCACCAGTAGGCCTAAACCCAATAAACTAGTCCAGGTTACAATAGTTGAAAGCTAACCCAAACGTCTTGTATAACCTGACTAATGCGATATACGGAACAGCCTTGCAGCTACTGCGGCTGTCTATAGACTGTGTACAATTGGTCTACAAGGCTGGAGAGGTTAAGACGCAGGCTAGTCCAGCTTGGGCGAGGCAGCTCAAAGTTACGTCGGGTGCTGACAGCCGCAGCAGCAGCTACTTGTTTGTAGCTAGACTAGAGGACTAGCCCATTGGGTGAAGACGCAAAACAGCAGAAATGCGAAAGTCTGCGGTTTGCTGCAACAAAAAAGTATTCGACCGCGCGGGGACGCTGCAAAGTAGAAAATCGCGGGGAACGGGAAACAGATCTGTAGGACTATTTCGCAAATTGAATATTCTTAGGACTCTCTCGCATCCCTAATTAAGATGTGCGACAGTCAAGGAGTTGGAGTTTTGAGCTTCCTCCAAAAAAACATTTGAAAGTGATTCGCGATACCTGTGGAAATTGGCGGCGCCAGAAACCTCTTTGAGGGGAGAAAAATTGAGACAAGGAAAAATTTTAAGTGAGGGAGCTAGCTGTATACATATACATATGAATTTCTTTTGCATAGGGTTGCACGTTACTAACGGGGAGGGGGTTGGGCAGGGGGATTAGACCTTGTGGGGGATTAGACGTTGTGGGAAAGGTGAGGCAGGGGGTGGGGCAAATGAAGTTGAAAATGGGAACTAGTGAGAGAGCTAACTTTCTGAGTAATTGGGGGGAGAGCGATGTCTCATTTTGCTCCCCAATTTAGCGCCACGACTGCCATTGGATGTGGAACAGTGATCCACTTAACAGTTGCGCATGC
Organism: Chamaedrilus cognettii; assembly: GCA_034695025.1. Taxonomy (NCBI): domain Eukaryota; kingdom Metazoa; phylum Annelida; class Clitellata; order Enchytraeida; family Enchytraeidae; genus Chamaedrilus; species Chamaedrilus cognettii. The sequence goes on along the minus strand of JAQIWG010002355.1, from coordinate 1,116 downwards.
ATGCTATGCAATGCAAGCTCAGTGTAAGAAAAAAACATGGCAGAGAATTATAACAGAGAATACCAGAATAGGCCTCCCGACTTTAAATTGACTCCTTTAAATTGATTTGACGCATAATGGATAAGTCCACAACCAATGACATGGCATTGTTGAGATTTTGCTTTTTACGCTCGATCTGTGTCCGTTATTGCGTCAAGAGCGTCAAGTGAACACTGATGAATTTGATTCTTAAAAGGACTCCGAAAGAAATTAGGACGAAATCGTGCTTTAAAAACTAATGAAAATTGTAACGCTTGCTCGTCTAAAAATAACTCAATCGTGGATGAAGCTAATAGCCTTAATTTCTGTAGACTGTCTAGGCCTGGGTCTTAGCAAAAGCTATGTTTTTCACAGAACACTCTGCAACGGGCACCGCATGTATATGTATACAGCGCCTTGCACGTAGCCTGTGCCTTTTGTAAGCACACCCTTAACCTATAAGGCCGCGTAGTTAACTCATCTCCCAAGGACAAACCGTCAGGAGTGGAACAACCAAATAGGCTGGGGGGCCTGTGCTCCCCCATTTTGGTTGAAATGGGGCAGTCTATTTTCCCTCAAAATTGGAAACTGGCGATTTGAGGAAGCATTTTGGAGGGCATTTCAGTGCCCTAGGAGGAGCAATTTAGAACCCTTGGGTGTGATTTTTCTATTCCCCCCAAATGTCCCAGAAAGCCACCTAAACGCCCCTCAAATGCGTCCCAAATTTGCAAAAATTTTCGACACTAACCCCTCCCACGCTCACGGGAGTTCTTCAGAAATAATGACATTATTTGGACAAAATAAATGATTAGTTCTTTAATACGGTCTGCATCCTCCCCCCATTTTGAAAACCTTGTTCCGCCCCTGCAAAATGGCAATGATCAAATGCGAATAAGTGAATAACCTGCCTGTTTCACTTAGCGCCCTTCGTTTTATCACAGCCGCTCTTGAGCGTCGCTACTATGCCTAGTTCTAGTTTATAGTTTATCATTCAATGCTTGTAGCGCAGATAATTGTTCAACCTATCTAGCCCTCGCGGGGGGGGGGGGGGGGGGGGGGGGGGGGGGGGGGGGGGGGGGGGGGGGGGGGGGGGGGGGG
>JAQIWG010002354.1:0-20653 GCA_034695025.1 Chamaedrilus cognettii | reverse complement strand
GCAAAGGTGCTTGATTTCGTCAGCCCTGCAAATAATCATCCATTAGGGTGGAGTGCAGTAGAGAAGTTGAAGTTGAATGTGCGATATTCTCGGTATCTTAAAGCGTTATTGTTGGCGATGGTTGCTGCCTGCTGATTCACTGAAAATGCACAAGGCGCACGAAAACCACATTGCATTCAAGCGCTTTCCCCGCGGATTTGAGCTGTCAAACCCCCAATTCATGCATGTGCTCAATAATTGTGAAGCCCCACCCCAGAAGTGTTCCCTATGAAATGTTGCACACGGACTTTTCAACGTATTAGTCCCAAGAATTGTCAAAAAAAAAAATTAATATAAATTTTTTTTAAATTTAATTCTCGGGAATGCGTACTGTACTTTCACCGCAGTCGAATGCTGCGCAGGAATTATTTGGAACGACCAATTATTAGTTTTGCAGTATGTTCGAATATAGTGGGTGACATGTGATAGTCAAATTGTGAAGTCTGTAATATTCTCTTTCTGGAAAGAGACTACATTCATTTCTTTGAGAGCCGGATGTGGATTAAGATTTACTAGCAGTCAAGTTGCTGGTATATTTGCTGAGGAGTACTGTTGGCCCTGTGCTTGGAACAGCGCATTGGAGGTGGGAGGATCAACAGAAGTTTGAAAGTTTGAATAGTAAGGGGGTCGAGCTTTCTAGTGGGGGGTCGAGAATGAGTTGCGCAAGTGGGGGGGTCGGGAATGGGCTTCCAACATAGGGACTAGTTGAGCTAAAGCTCTTTTATTTTATAGGATTGGAGTTTAAACCCTGTATTTTTATATATATTTTGACCAATAATTGAGGCTTGGTTCATTGAAGGTGAGGTATGTTAACTCGTATGGTTAAAACCGTAATTCGACCCCCTATAGTTATTTTTTGGCGGGAGTTGGGGGTTAAAAACAAATTAGTCATACAGGGGGACTTGTATCAACACCCCAAGTTATTTATTTTCTTGATATGGGGGGTCCAACCCCCTGATGCTTCGAGTCTTGCGTTCTGTTGTCTTCCTGTTAGGCGCATCACATTATCACATTGTCAGAACACTACATCCGAATCATATCGGTCGCATCGAATCGCGCCTTCTTATTAATGACTTTTTGTTTTGTGACGCGCTTGGCATTTTAGCATTTTCATACATATCCGAGAATTTCAAGACTTGACTAATTACTGTTTGCTATTAACTGAATTCATTATCAGCAATAATTACGATGCGCACGCATTTCGGAATGATGTACGAGTTTTTATTGGGTTAAAGGCGTATTTTGTGGACGTCCGTGTTATTTCACTGCTTTCGATAAATGTCTGAATTAGGCGCAGCTATTTAGACCTTCGAAAATATTATTTCAGTTACTGCAAGAGTAACTTAATTGACACGCGATAGAGTCGAGATTACCTTTCAATCAATTCTGAAATAACTGAGAAATATGTCAAATAGCCTAGTAACTTTTTTAAGTTTTAAATATAAGACTACATTTTTAACCGAATAGTTTAAGTACGATACTTTTAAGTATATCTAGTTTTTTAACTAGTAGTTTATGCTCATCAAGCGACTATTTAAAACATGTTTTCTGAAGATATTTTGTTATACGCTTGGATACAATTTTGACTACTTGTATCTTTTTAACCGTTCGATGAAATTTAACAAAAAATTTGTAGGAACGTAAAGCAATGATCCAAGATATTGTGGTGAAAATTTCATTGTCAACGCTTGAGTCCGTAGTTATTGAAGAACTTTGAGTCGTTTAGTTTTGAGACCTGTTGTAAATACAAGTAGTATGCTAGGCCTGCGTTTTGCTTAGGTTGTTGAACTCCCGTTAATATAGGCCTCATGGGCTGCCGTACATTGATGCTAGGGGGTGCACTTGCACCCCCCTGGAAAAGCAGTTTGCACCCCCCTAGAAAAGCGTTGGCACGTCGGTGCACCCCCCTGGCTTTTGCTAGATTGTTTTCGAAGTGAGGTGGCAGTCCCAGAGGGGCTTAAGGCCCTTTTGTTACGGTCTGTCATAGGTCCGGTAGGCGAAAAAGTTTTTATCAAAAAGTACCCCCCCCCCAGGTCCCCCCGCTCGAGACTTGCACCTCCGTGGATTGTAAAAGTGCGTTTTGCACCCCCCCTGGATCAAATCCTGCGGGCGCCATGATAGCCCTATCGAGTTCACTCGATAGTTGGTGGATAGTGCTGTTCCCATGCTACATGCGTAGTTGTGTACATGTACCGCAACAAGCCTAGACCTGTGGCCAAGAGCGGGGGTTCTCAACCTTTTCTGTTACGGGGAACACTTCATCTATGTGAAGAAGGTCGGGGAACACCAAGTCACGATACGCCCCACGGGCGCAGCCCGTTTGACAACGACGAGTGTTGGAACGTTTTAAAAAGCATACCTAAACTCTCGTTCAACGATGCATTTCTTTGCATGATGATTTGCACGCATGAAAAGTTTATCACGAAACTACAAGCGCTGAAGTGACGTCGCAGTTCCATCGACTTCTGCGCCGCGCGTCGGCTCGTAAACTAGTAATGGTAGGCTACAGTCATTTGCATTGTGACGTTAGCTCGTCACATGTCTGTACATGTCAGTACTTTAACTACTAACTTGCATGCATGAAAATCTGCATGAAAGAAGCATCGTGGAACGAGACCCTTAGGACCGTCCACAAAGTGCGTCACTCTTTGAGGGGAGGGGAGAATCAACGAAGTATGAAAATTATAGCTACGTGGAGGATGTGGTATTGACATGCGAGACGTAACGCTGAATTTCGCTGATGGGGAACTTAAATAGTGTTTTCGCGAGCGAAGCGAGCGACAAATTTTTCCAAGGCAAGGAAAAGGACAACAAACTACATGTAGACAGGTGACTGACTAGGGTCCGTCATCCAGGGATCACTAAAACTGTTACTTGACATATTGGATTTCGATGGTTTAGTTATTCTGACACTTTGAAACTTGAAAAATTAGTTATGAACGAGTTTTAAAAACAAATTTTGATATAAAAATTTATATTTTTCTTCCGTTGGTTGGCGGAACACCTGGCCACTCACCGCGGAACACAGGTTGAGAACCCCTGGCCTAGCTAGAGCCCTAGACCGCTGTTGCTGCACGCTGTAATCCTGGGCTATTTAGCAGCTTAAGGCTGCTGAAACTGCGTGCTTGAACCACAAGCCTGGAATTGAAGTGGGAGCGACCTACTGTAAGGCTTATTAAACGATGTTTTCATTGCACCGTAGATTGCTTGCTGCTGCAACCGCAGTTGAGCAGTTACCTGTGAGGCTAAGAACTACGTGTAGATGGCTGAGGATTTGAACCCAGTTTATTGAAACAAAGAACAGAACCAAATTCGTTGTACGAAATATTGCAGAGTCCTAGATTAGATTGAATATTGCCTGGACCAGCTGCTGTCAAATATAGCGCAGGAAACAGTAGCGCTATGCGTTGGGAAGGATATGATCGAAAGAGAAAACCAGCCCCCCCCCCTTTGAATAAATCCTTCGGGCGCGTATGTGCTACAGTATACAGGTCTTGCGCCGCAGGCCCATTGCTCTTAGCGTTGAATGCTTGCGGTCAGCTTGCAAAGCCTATAAATAGCACGGATGAAAGTAGATAACAGCCTATCTGGCTGGATAGGACAATAATGTAGTCGATATAAAACATTAATGTAGGCCTGTGCATAACGAGCATGTGAATAGTGTAGGTAAGTACACGTACATGTACATGTGGTAACGCGCCCCTACAATGCAGCTAGCGAGGCTTATCCTAAGTTCGATCTGACTTTTATGCCCATAAGCTTAAAAGCAAGTATAGACATTTATTAGCTTAAAAACAAAGTATAGGCACGTATAGACCTATAGTGCAAGTGCACTAACATTCGGTGGATTGCGGTGAACAAGGCGAAGCTGCAATGAGTCACAACTGAATAGGTGTAGCTTATAGTCTTACGCCCAAAGCCCATCAGTGTTGCAGCAGATAATGATCGGCCCTAGATATAGCGAATAGCGATAGTGTTTCAGTTGAACTTTAGGTAGAATCAGAACAGAATCAGAAACCAGTCCCTTTAATAATTTTACTGAATTTGCTATCTTTTATTTCACAAGCGGCTACCCTGCAGTGTCAGACAAACTTTGCTGACAAAATCTCGCCCTTGATCGCCCCCAAAGAAAACCCTGTGTAGGCGTGGGACAGCAGCGAGCAGAATGACTGAGCTGAAGGTTCGCCTGACCGGAGTGGGACCTTACGGATTCAGTCTTTTCGGAGGAAATGGAGACCCTCTCGTCATCACCGAGGTAAGCTGATGCTCTAGATCAGTGCTTCTCAAAGTGGTGGACCGCGGACCGGCACCGGTACGCGGAACACGTGCATGTCGACGGTCCGCTGCGAGTTGGAAAAATTGGTCAATTTCTGTCTTTAATACTGATTAAACACATTGTAGGGTAAAATTTAGGATAGATCACAAGCTAGCCCACAAGTGTCATTCGGCTGTCTCTATGCCTTCAAGCTGTGTAGTGTTCTATAGGCCTATAAATTAAAATTATATCTTATGCATTACACTGGTATACAATAGCGTCTTAATCTTGTCAGATCGTGCTGCGGGTCTACAACTGTATTGCGACAATAAGGAGTTGACTGGCAAATAAATCGAAAATTTCACGGTCCGTGACATCCAAATGTTTGAAAAGCACTGATGTTTGAACTTCTAAAAGCTGGATAATACGCCCCGATTACAAGGCTATTATTATTATTATTATTAAAGATTTAATTTCTATTCTTATTCTTTTATTATAAGAATATAAATGTAAAATATTTATTATTATTATATATTACTATTATTATTATTATTATTATTATTATATACTAGGCCCGATTATGACGTCATGAAGACCGGGGGAGGTGGAAGGGAACAGATGGATATCCTCTACGTATCGTACTTTAGCATAGACTGAAGTACGAGAGAATGCAGCCTATCATATCTCTATCGTAAATTTTTCCAATTTTCCGGGTGCGATTATGATGCCGAGATTGGCGCCCCGAGAGGGCATGTTGTGATTTTGTGCTTGTTGTAGGCTATCCAAGCATATTAAAGCTTGAACAGTGGCAGATTGAGTCATAGGAAATAAGTTTTATTGAATGGAATTGGCCATTATGAAATTGTAGCCTAAGCTTGTTTTGTCTGAAAGCGAAAAGCAGGTGTGGGAGATCCTGCAGGGGCAGCTAGCCTATGCAGGATGGTTGCAGATTATACATATAGAATTACGACTGCACTGATCTCTAAAAAATATGTTAAACGATTCAAATTTAATTAGTATAATAGTCCACATTCACAGCCTAGGTCTGTATTGGATATGATGGACTGATGAGTTGTATAGGCCTATAGATTGAGAAACAAGGAACCTACAATTAAATCTTTAAAGTCCTGCGCCGTTGCCTGCATGTAGCCTACATGTACCTGTACATGTAGGCCTAGCCTAAACGTTCCCTTACACGTTGCATGTTTTGCATGAAGTTTTACATGTAATTTTACATGCAACCATGTTAAGAAAATTACAATGTAAAATATCCTTAACTGGGTTTCATGCAAACCATGCATGAAGCCCAGTTAAGGAAATGATTGTCATGACAATGGTCGTTCGTCCGCCTTAACGCGGTTGCATGCAAAATTACATGAAAAATTACATTTAATTTATGAAAAATTACATGTAATTTCTCACGTAATTTGCATGAAGCAAAAAAGCTTTCTGCAAAATATGCAGCGTGTAGGCCTAAAAGAAAGCTAAAAAAGCTATCTTAAAGCCTAAAGGAAAGGACGATCGCATGCCAGCTGCAGCCCCATGCAGCTAGTGCTATCTTCAATCTGACGCCTCTACACCTACACGCACATGCACATGTAGCTATTTATAAATGATAAATTCTTCAATGATGCTATCTGGCAATAAAACTAGGAAATAGAGAAAGCGATACGCCCATCCCAAGGATAAGGTCAGAACGGCATTAGGTTACTGGCACTTACAGCTACTGCAGCATCTAAATCTGGAACACTAGAGTATTCATGAGTGTTCAGTGGGTAGGGTTAGGCATGAAGTGATTCACTTCGCAGGAAGCGTCAGTGAAAAATTTGGAAACAGCTTCAAAGCGTCGGTGCAATCGGCTTGAATTACAGCATTGAAAGTCTTGCTAGCTGCCGCTATAGCCTTGTGAGCTGAGCGGAGTTGCATAGTTTCATAGAGCCGATCGGAGCTGGCAGATCCACTCAGTTGATGGTAACAGTTGTTGCTCTTGTAAGCCTACGTGTATACTGTGTGTATACACTGTAGGCGGCAGTAGTGGTAGCGCGTGAATCAGACTTCTGCTTTTCCGCAGTGCCTACGTCATTGCGTGATTTGGGCATTTAGATGACATACAAGCCAGATATTGTACGGCTTGTGTTGCCCTAGGTCTGTTAGAGAAGTAGCCTACATGTATGTAGCCTACATGAAGTCACCTGGAGTCTGCTTGGCAAAACCAAATCTGTAGATCTATGTTAAGTTTTATGTTTTAAAAGAAATTTGTTATCTAGGTAGCTGATCGAAAACGCTCTTCAAAGCGGAAGCTTGGTCCTTGGTCCTGTTGTGCGATTTATTGTGTGTGTATGAAATTTAATTTCAAGCACTATGGAATAAAGATATGAGGACAGACACGTAAATGCAATCCGCTTGAAATGGTTCTGGTGTGTTGGGGCTTATCATGAAGGCACATACATTTTAAACGTACAGGCAGATTTTGTATTGTAAAAGTAACCCCTTTTTTGTCGTCTATTCTGTTAATGTCCATGTTTTCACAAGCGTTAGACGCTAAGCGCCCTTGTGAAGACTGCCGGAGCTGAATTTTATCGACCGGATGCCTTTCCTGACGCCAGCCAAATAAATAACTATCCTGCACTTTGTACTGTATACGTCATGTAATCCTATATGAGGTTAATAAGACTTTAAAACTAACTAACCGCCTTTTTTGTGGTCTAGTCTGTTAATGTCCATGTTTTCACATACAACTACTTTGACTTCAGATGTAATAATTTTGTATTTTGCTTAACCTCTAGTCGGATATTCTAGTTAAAATTGTACATTGCGACTGCGACTTTGGGACTGCGACATTGGGACTTTGCGACTTTGCGACAAGACTTTGCGACTTTGCTTAGTAAAGCATCCACTCCAGCCTCCTCCTCGACAGGCGAGCCTCGACTTGTCTGTCGGGCATGGCGCTATTTTTGAGTCTTTTTCATCGTTTTCTTCACTATCGTGCAATAAAATCAATGAGGTATTAGCCCTTATTTTAGCCTAGCATAAAGCGGAACATTCACTTTCAGGTTCTCAAGGGCAGCCCAGCTTTCGTAGCGAACTTGAGGGAGGGCGATCTGCTGATGACTATCAACGGCCACGATTGCTCCAACATGACGCGCGCTGCGGCCTTGAGCCTCGTCAACGGCGGAGGCTCCTACCTCAACCTGCATGTCCTTAGGCAAGAATCTACCTGCTTCAATATGCATGATGACCAGGGTTAAATTTAGCTCTTTTAAAACATTCGTTGCGTGACGCCTTTTCAAAAAAACAGGTGTAGGGCAACCTTGGAGTGCAACTGTTTAGCCTTTAAAAAGCATGTAGGCCAACTACATAGTCTATTTTCACATGTAATGACACGTCTGCCCGTTTTAAATTAGGCGTATGCTTAGTACATGTACGTACACGTACATTAGGCAACAAACCGTAATTGTGGCGTACTAGGCCTGGTACTAGACCCGGATCATAACCAGTATAGATGAAATTTTCCGGATGGTTTGAGGTTCAATTCGTTCAAATTAAATGCTGACCCACTCCATGATTAAAGCGCCAAAAGGGGTCAACCGTGTGTAGCATGCTTATAAAAGTGGCCCCACACATTTTTGTTTGAATCTCTGGAGATTTTGGCACAAATTCTAATCTGTGGATGACAAGCACAGTTTTTCAAATGCAAAGAATTATTCTTTTGGGAGTAAGATATTTTATTTATACAGCATAGATTTCATTTGACGTCATCTTGGGATACGTCATCTTTGTTGTTTAACTTAACTGCTCAAATGTTGAAGGGATGAAACCGGAAGCAATTTCCTATCGGCGCGCACGATGATCGGCTCTCCACCTTCCCACTCCATCTTTCCCACATCCACCCTGCGTTCTCCCACTTCGACTCTCTCCTCAGCCACTTCCACGCTTCTACGCTCCCGCTACCGACAGCAGTCACCAGACAAGCACGCTGATCGCAACTATTCGAGTGACCGCGCGACACCCGAGTTTGTGTTTCGCACAACAGGCGCTCGCGCAACAAGTCCCCTTCTGCCGGGACACCGGGCACGTGTGACACCAGTGATCTTTGATCTTGATCAGGCGATGCTTAACGGTGGGGACTTTGTGATGCCGCAGTATCAGTTTGAGAAAAAATCTTCAAACCATGCCAAGGAACAGCGGGGCGTGGCTAATGGGAATACATTGACGCGTGGTATCGGAGGAGAAGATATGGAGTGGTTTGGAGGCACGACTCTTACCAAAACATCGATGCAAAGCTCCAATGGATGGAATGAAAAGTCTTTCCAGAAAATCTCATCTTCTGATCGTACAAAATCTAAACATCAGCATCAACCCGAATCAGTTTTCAGGACAACAGGATCAAGATCAAAGAGTCCATTTTTGCCCGGTCAACAGAATGAAGCAAAGTTGATGACCGTCGATCTGGATGCTTTGGGTGACACTTCAGATGGAGAGTTCAGCACGATTCGAAGCACAAAGTCGGCCAAGAAGCAGAACTACAGCGACTCTGAACTAGACGATCTGCTGAGCTTTCAGCGCCCTGCTTCGAATGAGAGTGCACCCAGAAATCATCCCCTAAAAGTGCCAAAATCGGTATTTCGTACAACGGGCGCCCGGTCAACCAGCCCACTTTTACCCGGTCATCGTAGAGAAGAAGAATTGATGACTTTTGATCTTGGAGATCCGTTGCTAGACGATTTGAATTGGAAGAAAAATGATCCGGTTGCAAGAAATAGAATGCAAAAAAAGTGCAAAGCACACACCTTCAGCGACTCAGAATTAGATGATCTTCTTTATTTTAACCAGCCTTCCCCGAGATCGGTTTTTAGAACGACAGGCGCTAGATCGACTAGCCCACTTTTGCCTGGACACCAGGGGTCGAAGAAACAGATGACTTTCGATCTTGGGGAGCCATTAGTTGAAGCATGTTCTGAAAATTGCAGCTCGAGAAGGAAAGTGCACAAGCAAAGTGAGGCTGATTACGGCAGGCGGGAACATGATCGATCAAAGACTCCAATGGAATCAGTATTCTGGACAACAGGCTCTAGAGCAAGGAGTCCTTTTCTACCGGGTCATAAAGAGAGAAACGAATCACTTACATTTGATTTGGGAGAGCCTCCACTTGCAGAATTCAATGGGGACTATAACACCGCTTTAAATCATAAAAAGTCATTAGACTACCGGCACACAAAGGAAAAGACCTGCCAAAACATATCACAGCAAAAGGAAAAAGTTGGAGGCAAGGCCTTACCAAAACTCAAGCCATTTCATCATGACTGGGATGAATCTGATTCCTGGTGCAAAACTTCGCCGAAATCTTTCTTTCGAACTACCGGCGCCAGAGCAACAAGTCCCCTTCTGCCGGGTCATAAAGAGCTGTCAGAACAGATGACCTTTGACCTTGGAAGACCTAATTTTGACCTGAATAAATGTACTTTTTCACAGCGAAACAAAGAAGCATTGAATAGAAATGCGTCTCGCATCAGGGCCGACAGTTGGAATTCTGCGCAGCCAGAGGGGTTATCGCTAAAGCAGAATGCTGCTCATAAAACAACAAAAAATAATATGGAGAATATTTGTCCATCTACATCAAACGACTTCGATTTAATGTTTAACGTTGAGCCTCATCCACCTGGGTCTTGGAAGCAAAATGTCGTATCTTCAGCAACGAGATCCCTTCCGGGTACACCAAAGCTTCCTCGCACCTCCAAGTTTCATTTTGATGCCAATTACGTCGACGAATTTGGTCTTGATGATCTGAAAGCAAGCGTCAAAGTGGACAAGTCACGAGGAAAGCTGAAGTTTCCAGAACTTCCTCCAAGTATCAACAAAATCCTCATGCCAGCAAAGGATGCGGACTCCAGTACTGTCAGCAAACGGAAAAGTATGAATTTATTCTTCAACATTTCGAGTTTTAAAATTGGTGTTTTGTGACTAACAATTTGAGTCATCATCATCATCATTATTTACCTTTTAAGTCCACTCTTTCGTGTCAACACAGGTTGGACGTTTCCCACGATGAGTCTCCCCCATAACCCTCGATTCTTTGCCATTTCTCTATTCATGCCTCGCTCCTTTATATCGCTCTCTACCGCCTCCTTCCATGCTTTCTTCCCCTCCCTCTTTCAACGATTCCTTCCGCCTTAATATGTCGGCATGCGGATACCCAGTCATCCTCATTTATGCGTTCTACATGTACAAACCACCTCAGTCTCCCTTTCTTCACCATGTCGTTATACATATGATACCTAACCGTTTTCTTAGATCTTCGCTTCGACAATTGTCCTTCAATGACACTCCGCACAACCATCTCACCATCATTTTTTCCGTCCTCTCTAATCTTTGAAGATCCTCCACCTTTGCTGGCCATGTCTCACTTCCATATACCAAAGTACTTTACACGCATTTGGTAGAATTTCCCTTTCAGTTTCAATGATACACCCCTTGCTGTCAAGATAGGTCCCAGTTTGTTAAAGTTTGCCCAGGCACTTCTCACCTAGCCCTTGCTGCCTCCTCTGCTCTCCCTTGAGTGATGGAATTTAATATAAAATACTATATGCAGAAGAGTTATCCACGACTGAATGTTATTTTGGCTTAATGGCAACCTATGAAAAATTTTATGCTTATAAATATTATCAAAAACAAATGTAGACTATTTTTGATCGTACTCATCGCAGCCAAGTATTCATGTGGAATAATTTGAAAACATGCCTTTGTATTCTATTTAAAGCAAGATCATGTAAATCATTTCAATCAAAACACAACCGACTATCATCTTAAACCACACTGTCTCAATTTTGTTCTAATGGAACCACGCTGTCACCATTTCTGTCAAATTGCAAATTATTGGTGTTTTGATTTGTCTTAAAACACTCATTGAAATGACTGAGCTCAGCGATGATATTTGGCACACGGGCCGGTTTAAATCTGACGCCCCCCTGTATAGTTAATGTTAAAACGATAACGCTCCTCAAATAAATTAACGAACAGAGAAGCATCGGGGGTGCATGAAATGTTTAATTGTAAATTGATTTAATTTATTTATATTTTTTTAATTTAAATGTCAATTGTTAAATAATTCTTGCTTTCTCCTTGCTTTATTTCTTCATTTTTGGCGCCCACTTGCGTTTGATTGACTATTATTTTGGAGGATGACAAAATGAAAGATGTTGTATTTCAGTGACAGAAGATGAAACTGATCACCAAGGAAGTAAGTGTGTTTGACCTACATAATTTGTTAAGGCAATTTCTGGTTGACACTGAAACTTAGTAGGTTAAATATTTCCGATGCGATCAACTTATTGATTTCAGAACAAAATTGATCTGAATTTAGTGACGCTACAAAAGCAGCTTGTTGTGTTTGACTCAAATATGCCCGTGACGATTATGTGAGACTGGTAATTATAACAAATCATACTTTAACTTTTCTCTAAAGAGGTGAGGTTGCTGAACAAAATGACTCTGTGGCGCAGCCCTGCTAAGCAGAACTAATTACCTTTGTGGGTGCGCTGCGGCACATCAGCGCGCGCAGCTTTGTTTGGCAATGTTTTTCGCACTCTTTCTTGTCCTCAGTGCAGACCTCACGACCGGGGGGGGAGGGTAGCTTTCTTGTCTATAACCTATGTTTTCACCCACGGCAGCGACATTTTTTCAAATTCTAATACCCCCCCTACGAGGTTGTATTACAGCAGTATTACGGGGGTCAGCCGTTGGGGGGGTGTCCAGAAAAAACTGGGGGAGGTTAAACCCCCCCCTTAGGGGGGGTCTGCGGAATTTTCTGGCTTTGAGGAAGCGTTTTCTATCTGCGTTTGCGCTCCCGTGCAGAGAAAGTTTTCGCCGACTCCTCATTCTACGCCGACCCGAAGCTGCGCTACCCGACGATCGCGGAGCAGGTGAAGATGGCTCGCACGGTCGCGCAGTCCCTCACCTCCGCGTCTAACCTTGACACGCGCGGACACCAGATGTTCGTCAAGCGCAAGCAGAAGGCTAGTCATCAACAGTAGCATGGCTATAGCACGCTCTCGAGAAGACTAGCACGCAGGGTTGGATTTTCTGATAAAGAGCTAAAGAGTTAGGAGGGGCGACTTTTTTTCCCCCTCCAGTCCAACCTCACAAGCAGAGGGGGGGGCGGATTGCTGACAGCAACTTTTAACGAACTATGGGAGTTGCAACGCGAACTGGAGAGGCTCCAATGCGAATTAAGAGGGTTTAACCCCCACAACCCCCCCCCCCTAGCCCGGCTTGCATGTGCTTAGATTCAATTCATGTTCAGAACAACGATGCCTCAAATATCAGTCTATTAATTTCAACACAAGAAGTGTTCCAAATTAGCGCTCTATGACACTTGGAATACAAGAAATGTAGATTGGAATACACTGTCAAGCAGTCAAGTGAACTGAAAATGATAACATCAGAGTCCGCATTAAAAAAATTATTATATGTTAAGCCTACTTGGTTAGTCTGAAATTAGTAGCAAGCCAGTATTGACTGTTTCCTCACTTTGTTTACGCCTTTTGTTTACTCCTGTGCGTGCACTTTGACTATTTTTTCTTTTCTATGATACTTTGACTTTTCTTTCTTTTATTGGGTCTATCATTGAAGGAGATATATAATGCTGATTATTGGATCATAGTATAAAGGAATATAGTCAGACTGTGATGTTACAATTCGACAGTGTTAAGTTGATTGCTGCAGTATATTGACGGTCAGCCGTGATAGGCAGTTTCTGCTTCCCTGACAGCCGTCTTGCCGAGCGAAATACACACAAAACATTTATTGATAGTTGTCCCTTAACTTTTTGTTGCTATTTTGTGTTTTTTTTCTAAACGTCTTGTCTTGCGTAAACTCAATAGACTCTTTAAGTCTAGGCTGAAAACTGAACTATATGCTGGCTCGTATCCTTAAGATGGCTGCATGTCAATATTATCCGTCAGTTGTTTGCCTAACTTGCTCCGATTGTAAAGCGCTCTAGAATTGTCGTAGACTTGCTATGGCGCTGTAGCAAATTGGCTTGTGTATTATTATTATTATTATTATTATTATTATTATTATTATTATTATTATTATTATTATTTCAATAGGCCGACGCCTGGGTCGCCGACGCCGCAGACAAAAAGTTGAGGTCCCGCAAGCCAAGCTCCGAGAAGTCAAGCTCCGAGAAGCCAGCGCCGGAATCTGGCGATCTTTACTACAAGCCGGCTCCATGGAATCCTTCAAAGGCGTGGAAGCCGGAGGCAGGAGGGGCGGAGAGGGGGGTTCCCACGCCGCCCCCGATGCCGACGTCGTTGTTGTTTGCGCCGTGGGGCGAGGATAAGTCGCGGGCGATGAGCGCAGAGGAGTTTGAGCGGGTGCGGCTGTACGGGCAGAAGCTGACTCACGACACCGTCTCACCGCAGGTCTGTTGAGCACTTAAACAAATGGTAGCCCGACTATGATCAGGGTTAAGTTTAGCCCTGGTGTGGGCAGTGCTGAACCTGTCTTTTCTGGCACGGCGGTACTCTATTTTGATTTTTTGGGGTCCGAGCGGCGCCTCTGTGCACCTCTGCGCGCTCGCGTCAATGCTAACGCAGACACCTTGACAATTCCATCCATCGCTGTAGGCGTATCTAATTACTTTTCAACTTTCTTGCTGACAAGTGAAGAGAATTCAGACATTGGAATATCTTCATAAATTGATCTATAAATATACCCAGAAAGCAATTGTTTGCAATGAATTTTTCTTTCCACTCTCTTTTAAAGTGGAAAGAATTCAAATATTATAATGTACATAATTGTAATGTAAACAATGTAGCTTTGCTCTATTGTCGTGCGGTCTTAGATTCATTTAGTATTTAGTGGGCTATGCCCAATACAAATAAACCTATCTTTGAAGCTTCTGTTTTTGTCATCTTTACCAAACACTTATTAATACTTACAGTTGTTTTAAGGATAGAAACTTAATATTTAAAAAATATTTTGTGGTATTTCCTACGACAGGTTTGTTTCGACCTATCGCGTGACCTCAAGGACGACCGAGGCAAGGGCGGTCGCATGTTTGCTAAGCGCCGAGCCACTGCCGATCAATGGGCGACCGAGGCTCAAGGTCGCGCGGCCCCTGACCCCTCGACCATGTCAAAATTGGTCAGTGATCACGCGCAGACCCTAATCACAGCCCAAGCCATGCCACAAAGTCACTCGGGAAACCCCAGTGAAGATTTCTCCAAAGCACCGGGGTCAAATCGTCTTAAGGAAATGATCGAGCTTCAAAAGCCAACAATGACACCATGGGAGGCGATGGTGGAGTACGGAAATGTCGATCCGGCGTTTGATCATATGGGGGATTTCCAGAATTTTCCGGGCAAGTCAGCAGCGGGATCGTATACGGATGGGAGTTCCTTGTTGCGACAGCAGGGGAGCAAGGAAAAGGAGTTTTTCGCCGATACCAAGCCAAATTCTTTGAAAGATGCAAATTGGACACGTTCGGCCGTGTCAACAGATATCAATTCAGGTATGAGATAGAGAAGAGAGTATATTAGGTATAATGCTGAGTATATATAATAATATCTAGTAATATCATTTTTCAGTGATTTTTTATTTCGTAGCAATTAAAAAAGAATTTTGCTTTGTTCTGACAACTTTGTCATACACAACATACACAAACATCTATTGGTTTAGAAAATTACTGAAGAAGGCCTATAGTAAGTAATTTATCTACTTTGTGGTTTTTATTCTGACAGTATAGGCCTATGCTTAACGCGTTTGTCAGTGATGGTGATTCATTTTTAAAGATTCGTCTTCGAAGATTTGTTGCAGACTCCGTTAAGATGCATATGCTAAGAAGAGTAAAATGTTTCTTGTTGTAAAGTCTAGCTGAGGAAGAGTGGATTAATTTCTGATTTCTCAGTCGACATGCTGTAAAAATGTCATTTTTTCAATTTTGTCTCCTTGAACTTTAGCTGCACTTTATCTTCACGCTTTTGAGGACTGCTCATTATTATATATATACATGTAGCTTCTGTAGCTTAATTCTCGAGCATTTAATTTTTGTTTTTGTTTTTATAAGTGGGGAACGGAATTCCAAAACAACTACAGTGATTGTAGTTGACACACAAGAAGCAAATCGTTTCTGTAGGCTAATTGTGATATTAAAAGTAGAACGTTTGAATTGGCTAGAGCGAGTGAAATCTTCTCTAAAGCATAATAATAGTTTTGGGGGAGTTTTTGTCAAGGGTAGATAGATGCCCATTGATCTTAGGTTCCAACCCCTTTCTTGCTCTGCAGAAATTTTTTCACCAAAGTGAAATGTGCTATTAATATTTTTAGTCCATCTATCCAGATCCTAGTATTTCTCATAAGCATATAGAGTAAGACATGGAATTTTCACGCGCATATAATTTGAGAAATTTAGCAAAAATTCGTGAAACTCGCAAAAATTATGTGCTTGAAAATAAAGCTGCACAAGCCAATGGGCGGTGCTCAAAAAACGCAAAAAATAAGTATACAGCTAAACTTCTTAGAGCCAAAACGATCAAAACAACATGCAGCAAAAATGCGATGTTTTGCAGCATTTCTTATATTTTCTAGTACATGTATATTTCCACCCAGTGCCACTGTGGCAATACTTACTCATTGTAACAGCAGTTAGACTGCTGACAGTGACAGGTCTACACAATGCGTTCACGTCTCGAGCTAGGGGGCGTTGGCAACATTCCGTTACCGTGCGCTAACCTCAGGGTGGAGATTGTTTACTGTTCTGCTTCTCGAAACCGAGGTCGTCGTTAATATTTTTAGCATCCATCATTCTAAGACAGGCATTCCTTCTCGACGAAGCCTTATGATACTAGGTGCATGTAAGCAGCAAAACTGCAGCATTGAAATCAGTGAAAAAGTGAGCAACACAGCATAGGCGTCGGTTCTAGACTTATCTGGGGGGGGGGGGGGGTCGGAGACCTTAATGTTTAGAAGCGACTGGTTGGATCCCTCAATATTTGAGCACGTGCACTACACATTGAATATAGGGCCCATGCCTCTTCTCAATGTTTTTGTACCTTTATTTATTTTAGATCCCCAAAAATTGTGCGACCTTTCTATTTTAATAACACCCCGATGCCTGTGTAGGAGAGATGCTGTATATGGTGCTGAACGAACTCGCATTAAGATTAAAAATTTAATGATAGAAACTAACCTACGGCACTGTAAAACGTGACATTTGTGCGTGCATGTAATTTCTGCGAAATGCGCGAATTTGCTAACGTCGCAAAAATGAAATACGGTACGCGAAATTTTTTGCTGCATATTATTT
This sequence comes from Chamaedrilus cognettii, assembly GCA_034695025.1. Lineage (NCBI taxonomy): Eukaryota > Metazoa > Annelida > Clitellata > Enchytraeida > Enchytraeidae > Chamaedrilus > Chamaedrilus cognettii. The sequence continues at coordinate 4,052 of JAQIWG010002354.1, read as the reverse complement.
TGGTGATTTTGCCTTTCAGATATTTAGCTGCAGTTAATTTACACATTTTTGAGGACCGCCCATTTTATAGCTTCTGCAGCTTTATTTTCACGCATGTAATTAAAAAAGGATTTTACCGGTTCGCACAATTCGCCAAAACGACATGCGCGTGAATTTAAATGTTATGTTTACAGCCTATCACATGCAAAACATAAATTTAAATTATATATTTGACAGTATATCGCATGCAAATGATGCAATACATTATACTCAATAAAAGGTTATCATTGCGACTGTATTTGAATACGGTACTGCGAATTCCATACCGAAAACAAAATTAGTGCAATCACGTTTTGTTTATGAACAGGTTTTTCCACAACGGGCAGTGCGTCTCAGTTTTCGACGAAGCCGAGCGCATTTCCAGCGAGCGGCTACAGACCAGTGCGCTTCTCCGCAGCGCCACAGCGACAGAACAGCGCTATGCTTAATGGCGTGAGCGGATCCACGAAGCTCTCAGCATTTTAATCATTGACATTATAAAGAATGAACTCGGCATAAACAGTTACACAGGCCAATAGATTACGGTGGACTAAATTTTTTGATTTTTTTTTAAACCAACTTTTTGTGGACGGTCCAGTCGCAAAAACTTCGCACAAGTTTGAATTCTTATCAGCCAAGTCGGTTAATGACAATGCAAATTTCTCATGACAATGGTGTAAAATCTTTTTCATTTGACAAAACTATGTCAAGCTCACGTTGCGGACATTCTTTATAATGTCAGTGGTTTAAATCAAAGACCCCAGAACAAGAACTTGAGCAAGTTCTTAAACAGGAACTTCAACATTTCTTGTTCTTGTCCTTGGTTCAAATATTTGACAAATTTATACTTGAAACAAAGTTGTCGATTCTAAAAGATCAGTACTGTAATGTTTTGTTTATGACTTATCCTAAAACGCATAAGATGCTTCATTTAGCCTACTATAACCCTTCTCTGAAATTTCAAACATCGTCCACTAAAAAAAGTCTAAAAAGAAGTTTACCAACTGTTGAAGTCATCGAGTGGCTGAAGTAAACAAACTTGGGATGTAACAAAGATTTGGACGTTCGACTAAAAACAGATGAACCAATGAATAGTCGGTTTCGAGTACGACAATATATTTGATCTTTAAATGATAATGGTAGTCAAAAATGTGCACTTAGTATGTTTGAGCAAGGTATTAATTACATGTACAGCACACTGTAAAACATGACGTTTTTGCTGCATGTTATTTTCGATGTTTGGACGCTAGAAATTTAATTGCACTTAATTTTCACATTTTTGAGGACTGCTGATATTTACAATAGCTTCTGCAGTTAATTTTTGCGCATGTCGTTTTCGCGAGTCTTGCCGACTCGCAAAATTTGCAAAAATCACATGCACTCAAAAATTGCATGTACAGTAGTATATGATTTGTCATACATGTACTTAATCTTAATTCGTGTTCAGGTTTTTAACTTCAAACGACTTTAGAAACTGTAGCTGTTTGATGCAACATCGAAAACATTACTCTTGCATTGTCTTGCAAAGCCGGTGTGTGAATATAGCCTTAGTCAGATAGCCAGTGAACAACGTCTGTAGATCTGCTGTTAATGAAATAAAGTGAAAGTATATTTATTAAATATGTAGCTAGATCTCAATTTAATTCTTTAAGTATTACTCTTATCTGGGGTGTGTAAAGTAGACAAGCGCTTGTCTCAGCTAAATCTAGCTGGTCAACGAAAAAGCTAAAATACAATCAGCGTGAGGTAAGGGTGATTGGTATGAAACTCAATCGTGCAGGCCGTATTTTTGCCTTTTCATTGACCAGCAATATTGTGCTGAGCCAAGCGCTTGCCTACTTTACACCCCCCTGAACTAACAAAAAATTACTGACATAGAGTCTTGTCCATTTAGATTGTAAGCACAGAGGAGGGGGGGGGCCAAAAAACATGAGTGCGTATGCGCAGAATTTGGTTTAGGCCTCATGAAACCGGCGTAACGCTACGCCTTCTTTGTCTAAAACAGGCGTTGTCTTACACCTAAGCCTTTGAAAACAGGCGTACGTACATATATAGGCGCAGGGCCTGATCTGAGTCTTGAAAAAACTTCGCCAAACATTCACCAAATGACTTTTTTTTTCACCAGGCCGTCATTTTTTTCGCAGATGTTTGCAATTTTGGCGACTGGCAGATCAAACCCTGGTTGAGGATCATATTTAGTTGAGGATCATGTTTAATTGAGGATCATGTTTAGTTAAGGATCATTTTTAGTTGAGGATCATATTAGTTGAGGATCATGTTTAGTTGAGGATCATATCCTCAACTGTCTTACACAGCAAATCCGCTACGCCACTGCACTTCAAAAAATGCGTTAACCTGCGCCTCGTTCAGTCACTTTTAGGCGTAGCTCTACGCCTGCCCCTTTCAAATATGGCGTACGATTTTTTTAAAGCCCGTTTTAGGCATACAACGCCTCCTAAACTTAACCCTGCGTATGCATATGGAGGGGGGATAGTCAGTAGTCGCAGCATGTGTGTAGGCTTTTTTTGGGAGGGGGCTCAGATTCCGAACACAGAGACAGCATACACATACTACTAATTCTCATTAATAGTAGCCTCAGCTAGGAGTAGCTACAGTTGCAGTACTGAGTGATTAGACGGCTATCATATTACAGTTTCATTGTTGCGCCTTCGCAGCGAGTCACCGAGTCTGTTTTAATGACAGGCCTGTAGACCTCCGCATACTGAGAGCGAGAGTAGACCGACATCCATGTCTGATGGGGGGCGGGTGCGGCCCAAGGGGACACGGGGGAACAAGCGTCCGTACCTAGGGGAGATTCAAAAGAGTAGGCCTACACTAACGTGTACAGTGGGGGAGATCAGATTTCAAAATTTAGGAGTAACTACTCAACGGACAAGCCCCAGCCTATAAAATTGTGGATGTCCATAGACTGCAAAACTAATGATTGAATACGCATTGCAACCTCAAACAAGCCTATAAACAGATAACACAAGCACAGAGCGCCTTAGCACTGCAGACTCAGTGTTGCGGTCCATAATACACCATGATTAAGAAGCTCAAAATTAAGAAAACTAAACAATGTTTTTACAAATAACTGTAAACGATTAATAAGCAATATCGTCTATCAAATTTTAATCATGTTATCTACAGCGAACACTTCGACTTCTTACCAAGTTCCATCAAATTTCATCCAGCGGTCAGTCAGAAAGGTCTCATTCCTTATCAATCTGACTGGGGGGAGGCTTAACACCCCACAAATTCATTTTAAGAGAATGTTTGGTACGAATGTCGGCTGCGATGCTCGCAGCAGCATAAGTCTCCTCGGCAATGGCTGACTGATGGGCTGCTGTAGGCTCCTACATAAAGGCAGCGATTCAGCAGTGTGACTGTAGACTGCGGACTGCCTTGGAGATGTCGCGCTCTCGAGGGACCTTGATTCATCCAGGCTTCATTCACTAAAACAATCCCACTTGCAATAAACAACCCTGGAAAAAAAATTATGCACAATAAGAAGTACAGCAATACAAGAATATTACTAGCCCATCCAATATCTAGTCCAGCCTGGTGGAGGATGTCTAAAATTCAATTGATAAAAGAAATGCAAATAAAAACAAGAATGGTAGAATAACAATAACATTTCATCTATCTGATGATGTAATAAATGTAACTATATGACAAACTGAGCTTAATGAGATGATCTACAACACTAGGCTTCATAGGCTACAAATAAGCAAGCTCCTACCCAAAGCGGGGCCTGCATTGGCAGTTGTAAGTTCAGCAGGCTTAGAACGCTAAAATAATGTTTTGTGAATGTATGCCTAATTTGAAATGGAAATTGATTTCATACTGGCGTAGGCCTACACGGTTGTTAAAGACTGAGCAATTGCACTATGCCTGCCTTTGAAGGAGCGGCTGTATCGCTACGCACGTTTTATCAGGGCTAAACTTAGTCTTGTTAATGTATGTATGTATGTATGTATATTGCACTTTTAACGCACCAAAAATATGTCATGCAAACGGAGATGGAAAAACAT